>VKOC01016516.1:0-18598 GCA_009364415.1 Spea multiplicata
GTGGAGCCAGAGTTCTCTAGAGGGGCTGGAGACCCTCTAGCGAACTTTTTCGTCTTTATTGTTTGTTTTCCCGGGGCGCCGCCATCTTGCTGATGGCGAAGATCACCGGCAGCTGCGGCTGTGACCGCTCTCCGGTCACAAAACAGTCACAAGCACAGTCATATGCCTAATTGTGACACTAATATTTATCAATGAGCCTGCAACTTCTACTGGCATCACTTATATATATCTAATGCTTGTCCCTTCCCCTTGTAAATGCTTATTGGCCAGAGTAAAAACCTACAGGTTGTTGGATGCATCAATGATTATCATCAATGAGACCCCCCAATTTTCTGTTCCCTTCTATCAGTCATTTTTATGTACCCCTCCTTCCCACTTTACCTCATGAAAGAGCACCAAAACGGGTTGTAATGGCATCAAATTGTAATGGCAGCAAAACAGTGCAAAGCACAGCTTAGGTAGAGGGCCTACATGACTGGCAACAGAAGGCATTTATACAGCTGATAGACACTTTCCACCACAGGGCAGAAAGGTTGGTTGTTGGCTTCCTGTGCCCTTTTTGCTGACTATGTACAATGTGTCTTCCCCTTTGTTTAGTTCCATGTGCACTCCGTATATTATTAGGGAGTTAGAACATTGTCTATTTTCTAGCGAATATTGTGGCATTTTATGAACTATTATCCACATTCACCTGGATGACAAAAAAACATAACAATATAGGTACACAATCACCATTTCAGTCACAAGAACTAAAATGTTTAAGCACTTCAAGATAAAAAAGGAAAGGTATAGAATAACATGTGTACAATGTAGTTAAATGACTCAGACTAAATGACTAAAGCAATGCATTCAGAAAAAATTTACTTTTGATTGCAAAGGGAAAGGTTACAAAATTGTCAGACCTCTATAAACGCGGAACACAGCATGAAACTGCCTCCAGTCATTGCTGATAGTATCACCTTCCCAGTTGGTGGGGACAGATTTGGATAAAATTAGAAATAAAAGACCACTTTCTTCAAACTAACCCCAGAGTACAAGTTTGAAGCAGCAAGGAATTCTTTCAATCAATCCACCAGAGAACACAGTGCATACCTGGGAACTCGCTGCTCGCTGCTCCTCCAGTTCTCCGGGTCAAGACCCGACTCCTCCGGGTCGCGGGAGTGGGGTCTTGACACGCCCGCTCCCCCGCCCATTTTTTCCTTTACATGGGGGTATTCCCCCCGACATCAGCGGGAACGCCCCCGGCGTCAGTGGGGCCGCCCCCAATATCAGTGGGAATGCCCACCGACGTCAGCGGAAACTCCCCCGGCGTAAACGGGACCACCCACCAACGTCAGTGGGATCTCCCCTGATGTCGGCGGGACCGCCCACCAACGTCAGCAGGACCGTCCGCTGATGTCAGTGTGCAGTCCTGGCCGTGTCCCGCAACGGAAGGCTCTGGGTAGCCGGAGCCGAGAAGTTCCCAGGTATGCTTGTATGTTGGAACTCACCCTAAAAAATGTAAGCAATATATATATAAAGTAGATGTTAAATGAAAACTAAAGGAGAATAAAGAACTTAAAATAGAGGCAATCACAGGGTATATCGTGGCTTATATATTAGTTAAAAACAGCATTTTACTTAACAAAAAATGCTTGTTCTTCTCTCAATAAAAAGTATTGTTGCATAACCAAAAGCTGAGTAACACCAACCAAATATTGTATTGCTAGTTCCACAAAAGCTTTAAAGCTATTTAATACTTGTATGTTTCAAAACCGTGCTAGTTTTAATGATATATGTTGTTTCTCAATCCAGTATATATATTTAAGTATGTGTTTTAGCACCATCCCTATGTGCACCTACAATTACCGTATTGCCCCATACTACATAATAGTAACCCTTGGTCTCATAATACGCCCAAAGATTTCATGATGCTTGGCATCATGCTTACAATGGGTCCAGGTCTATAGGTTTAGTAACAACCACAAACAAAACCATTCTTTCTTAATGTTGTTAGACCCATGGATATTACATTGCATAATTAATTGAACAATAATTATCTTGTTGTGGAACTTTAAGAACAGATTCTCAAAATGTTCTTTGGTAACATATACAGCACACTGTTTTATGCAGAATTGTGTCTAATCTTCTTTTAACTGGTAGAAAGAGATATGAGCTACCAGCATTTTATGTGCACACAAAAGAGACATCTACTGGCTTTCTCTTATCAGTTGGATTAAAGCCAGTTTTAAATAGCGTTTAAATGAATGTCCCTATTCTTAAAAATGATAAATAATTCATGTTTTCCCTGGGAGATAGAAATAAATCAGGGCTTGTTTTGTTTTGTAAGTCAATACGGTCTCATGGTCTTATTGAAAAAAAACAATTTGCTAAACCTCAGAAAGATGTTTTGTGTCTTTTGCTTTATTCTACGCTTGGAAAAGCCATGCTGGGTTTTAGGCTCAGTAGAAAAACACCTGCCTGTACTTACTCATAGCCCAGTCTGTTTTTCTTTCACTCAGAAGCCTTCTGATTAACTACCCTTTTTTATTTCGGGAAATTTCAAACTGGGAATATATATGCCAATTGTTAAAGAAAGACATAAATACTTTTATGTGATTTGAGTGCCCTGTGTGGCTTTTACATCTAATCAGACTGTGATAGAATATTGTGTCAAAAGAATTTCAACTTGGAAGTCACAAATGTATTTCTTTGATAAAACCAACTGATGACTAGAAACCCACTATTTTAAAAGAAAGTTAGGAGTTATTAAACTCTCTTTTGCCTAAATCAACAGCTATTACACAGAATACTCTGGGGAAAGGATTACTGTATGAGAGTAGTTAAAAACACACATTTCCAAACCCACTCACAGACAAAATTTGCATTTCTTTTAGAAAAGTTGAATTTAACCATTAGTATGATTTAGCGAAAGTAGACTTTGGTGATTTTTGGATATGAAAAAGGTGTCTGTGCAAAAAGCAGATAAAAATCATGCATTGTCAATCCAACTCATGGATGAAATTCTCCCTTTAGTTTAGTTGATGAAGTTGAACTTGACGATTTTTGGGTATGATTGATCACAAAAATCAATGAGGTGGAACTATAAAATAAATGATGTGCTTATAGACTGCGTATAAGTTCAATTTGCACTTTTTCAAGGTTTTCAAGGTTTCCTGTCTCTAGTACAGGCAATTCATTAGATGAAATGTAATAAAGTCAGGTTGTGATTACTGATCATCCCTGACTGATAGCTGAGTATGTGTAAGTAATACCGAAAAATGGCCACTTTATCAGACCTCCGTTTCATCTTTAAAAAGACTTATATACAGAGATGTTTTAATTATAATTTTTCTGCAGCAGAAAAATACAGCATTCTGATTATTCTGGACTTGCCCTGGGCAGGGCAATTCCTAGTGGGGTGCGGGGACCTGGGTCAACGTGGCTTTTGCAGGGCCCCCATTAGCAACAAAATCATGTAACTGGCGTGAGAGAAACCACTGAGAATGAGAGCACCAATGGTGTGGGTTGGTTCCAAAAAGCTATGTGATAATGCTGAACACCTTGATTCCAGCCTGGTGTTGCATAGAAACAGCAACTCCCAACTTGTAAGCTAAAACTTAGTTCTAACTAGAACTTCCCTTTCTAGTTGGTGCACAGGAACCACAAATCTAGTGGGAACACATTATTTTGTTGTTCCACCCTCTCTTTAAAACGAAACATTCTTATATCACGTATATGCCTTTGAACCTCTGGATTTAGATCATGGCCTTGTGTTCTAACATTTCTCCTCTTTTGAGGTCCCTGCCACCTTCTGTACTTACGTTTCAACAAGATTTAATTCAAGCAGCAGCAGCATCTTAGGGCTTATGGTAATACAGTCTAACCTTGATGTTGCTTATCTGCAGGATAATTTAAACAAAGTGGGGAACTAGGCAAGTGGCAAATGAAGTTCAATACAGAGAAATATAAAGTGCTGCAATATGGGAAAATAATAACAATGCAATATATACTTTAAATAGTGAAAAACTACTAAGGAGAAGGATTTAGTAACAATTGTAGACAGTCCATAATGCCAGTCACAGGCTGCTAATGATCAATAAGATTTTGGCTTGTATAAAACAGAGTATTGACAGAACAAGGATATCAACTTGTCTGTTTACAAGTCAATTGAAAAAAATACATGGTGCAATTCAAAAGCCATTAAAAAGGACATTATGAGACTGTCACCTACCTGAACAATCTGTGGCCGCCATGAGTAGAGGGAGACCCCTTCCGCCAGCCAGCAGCTGCAGCAGCCACGATGAAGGAGAGGGAGACCCCCTTCGTCAGCCAGCAGCCGCCCCATACAGGAGAGTGAGACCCCCCTCTGTCAGCCAGCAGGTGCAGCAGATCCAAAATAAAGAGCTCTCCTGTGACCTGTTTATTAACAGAAAATTACAAAGAACAAGAGGTCATCCTCATTTCATCGACAACAAAGGAAGGGATTCTTTACAGTAAGGACAATAAAAATATGGAATTCACTGCCAAGAAAGGTGTTGTTATCAAATATAGTAGATGCCTTCAAAAAGGATCTAGATATTTTTTTTAGGAAAAGCAGAACTTAAAGGTTCAGCAATTAATATATTAATCAATATTTTGACAATAAATTACAGATAATTTATTTCTATATAAATTGCAAACATCCCCACAATGGATAACATTGGGGGTTTTGTATGACAAGGCATTCTAATGCAAAGTAACAAATGCGGTCTTATCACTTTGGCAGGCGAAGAAATCGTACTGCTGAATAAAAGATTCCATTGGTTGGCATGGTAATTAGACCACTTAAATCACTTTTTTATATGTAAGCATATTTTACAAGTACAATATATCATGGTGCTATATACTGTAAATCCAAAAAATTATAATAACTATATTGTATCAACACACCTAGTGGTACATAATTGGCTCTACATAGCAATGACGTTTTGTATTCAGTTTTAGATGCCACAAGAATGCCTGACTGATGCATACAGAATTTCCCGGGACAGTCCAGTATTTTTGGAGTCCATTACGTTTTAACTGTATATGTCTATACAACCTTAACCATTGTAAATGAGCTCCAAACTACCCAGCATCTGTACTAGGTAGCCTAGAGCTCAATGCTACAGGGCCACATTGAGTGCTTGACCCTGCGCCTTTAGACCCCATCCCCTTTGTCCCTGGATCCAGAAGGGAAATGTTGGTGTGTACGACTCATGTGTTTAGAAAATGTTTATGATTAATAACCATCTCATGTATCCATTGCAACAACAAGATCAGACTTTATTGGATTGACAGTGATTATAATTTTAGATTTGACATTGCATTTATCATAGTGACACTTTTTTCTTAGAATATGTTGATTCAGCTAAACCACGTAAAAACATCATTACATAATATATTTAGCCAGTAATGTCATCCTATATACTTTTCTAGTTTTATTTTAGCTGAAATGAGCTGATCTATTACATGAAAGTCAAAGGGTCACTGCTCTGGGGTCAGTCATTTCTAGCTGCTTTGAGGTTGTATTTAATGGCAAATAATGCTAATGGCATAAAATAGAAGGCTTAAATATGCTCACTCAAAATGTATGTAAAAAATGTACATGTATTTGCCTTTTAAAGCTGACACTTCTCTTAATGTTATTTTTGCGCAGTAATGGTTGCATTTGTATTTTAATGATATAGTTGTACTTTTTGGGACAACCACTGCTTTTTTTGATGCGATGAATGGCATTGCTAAATTTCCAAAGCTCTTAGGGTTCAATATTCCATACTAAACCCTGGCCATATAGTGTGATAGAATCCCCAAAATGTATGCCTTAGAAAGGTGTTGTTTGAGTTGTATTCACTGGATATGCATTGATTTCTTGCTTTATTTTAGGCAGACATACAGAAACAGGTGAGGAAAGCCCTGCTTAAAGGAACTTCAATTTATCTTAAATTCTTACACGTTGGACACCCTGTAATATTTGCCATGAATTGTAGCAGTGTCTGTGTAGGGATTTTTTGCCTATCCCTTCCTGATCAGCAAGGTCACTGGCAGCTCTTTGACTATTACGGTACATTTACCATAAACATTCGAAAGAAAACTTGTAGCACCATAACCAAAATATAACAATACCTTCCAAATGTAACTGCCTTTAAAGCCAACCTGTGGGAGAAAATTGCCACTGGCACTTTAATGCCAGTGGCCGCTACAAGATATACACGTGACTGCAAGCTGGATGTGCATCCAGTGAAAGTCCATAGCATGCGACCACGAAAATTACATTTATTGGTTGTGTGTCTTAAAGTGCTGGGGCTGATTTTCATTTCTAATCAATTCCTGATATCTAGAATTATTTAGTTTCTCTATGTTTAACTATTACTTAGTGCATCACCTGGAATTAAAAGTACTATGATTTCATTTTCACCCTGGAAGGTTACAATTAAGTTGCATAAAAATGAATATTACATTAAAACAATACTACTCTCTGATGTAAATCAAGAAAATGTGTCAACAAAATGTGAATGTTTTCAATTTTATGTATAGCAGCTTTGAATCTTAGTCAGTTGGCTTATACAATGTAATACATCAAGTCATGTACAAAAATAATCTCTCTACCCTTCCAGTCAACTGTAATATTTATAAATCTTCATAGCTGCAGAAAGCTCTATTTTCAGGATGAAAGATTTCAAATTTCAGGCATTTTCCATTGAAAACTCCAATATTAAGTTAGCTCCATAGCAGCACCGCTCCCCACAATGGAGCGATCGTGCAGCAGTAGAAGGCCAGGGCTTTGTCCCAGGGTTCTGTCCCTTGAGACACCGATGCTAGTAAACCGGTGATTGTTGAGTTAATCCTGCTGTCATGGGAGTGATCACAGGCTCGGGAGGGGCTCCGACAGGCTGTTGCTGGTCTGCCCGAACTCACCTTTCAATCGTGAAGAGAATAATCTTCAATTGGTGAAGATAGTGGAAGATGTAATATTGCATCTAGACTTGCGCATTTGTTTTCGCATGAATGCGTCTTTGCACAGAAATTTGCCGTTTCGGCCATTTGTCAGAATGACTAACAAACAATGGACGGAAAAAAAGGAAACTAATGCACGAATTACGTAAATCTTTGTCTATTCGTTCCATCGCCGTGGGTGACATTTTAACAACACGTAGAGGAGGAAAATCTCGCCATTCTGTCTGCACTAAAAGGAGGAACATTGAAAGAAGTGATCTTTATTTGTCAAATCAGCTCACTCCTGTTACATCATGTTGAAGGCTTGTCCAATGGCTGTGTGGCATCTTTCAAAGAAAAGAAAAGCAGTCTAGTAATGGAGAGCATCTGACCACTTACAGAGTGAGAACTGAGAGCTGAGTGAGACTAATTTAAGAGGAATTTTTTAAGTGCTTCTGTCAGCTGTGTATTCTTGTGCTAGCGCTGTTGAGCTGAGCTTCCCTCACAGTGCCTGACTGGCAATATGTTGACCGCAAGCACACCTGTTGAATAACGACCCCAAACACACCTCCAAGACAACCACTGCCTTGCTACAGAAGCTGAGGCCAAGCATGTCTCCAGACCTTCATGCCCAAGAGGGTTAAGGCAATGCTGGGAAATATTGGTGGCCACACAAAATATTGACACTTTGGGCCCAATTTGGACATTTCCATTTAGGGGTGTACTCACTTTTGTTGCCAAGGTTTAGACATTAATGGCTTGACTTATTTTGAGTTATTAATGTGTTGAGTTATTTTTATACAGGCTGTACACTCACTACTTTACATTGTAGCATGAAAAGATATAACATTTTTATAAAACTGTGAGGGGTATATACTCAGTTAAGTATGTTACCGTATTTGCTCGATTATAAGTCCTCTGACATATACCCCTTGTCTTATAATCGAGGTCGTCTTCTAATCAGACCTCAAATGAGGTCTGACTATGAGACTGAGATCTAGATCAACCACATCGCTGCACAGGACCTGGATACTCCTGTCTGGTAACCTTCGCTGCTGCCAGCACTTACACCGGGCTTCTATCGCCGAGTGCCGGCAGCAGCGGAGGTTGTCTACTCGCATCGCGCATACCTTCCCCGAATGCCAGAGAGGAGAATTCCGCTGCAGGGAACCGGGATCCTCCTGTCTGGCAGCCGGTGGATGTCCACACGATGCGCACAGACAATCTCTGCTGCTGACTGTTCTATGACTGAGTGCCGACATCAAATGACCTTCTGGTGCTCATTCATAGAAGCCCTGGCGGAAATACCAGCACCAGTGGAGGATGTTTGCGTGCATTGCACAGACCTCCACTGGCTGCCCCACTAGACACCAGGGAGTCTTAAGCACGGGGGACACATGTAGGGATTCACTCGTAATCGGGGTGGGGGGTGGTATAATGGTTTTCTGGAGGCACAGTGGCATATTGGGGTTAAAAGGCATATCAGGGAGGCAGAGTGGCATATAGGGGCATTTTGGGGGGGGCAGATGTGCATAACTAGGGGAAGAGTGGCAAATAAAAAGAAATAAAAACAAAAAAATATTTTTTCTCATTCATTGTTTTTATTAAATATGAAAAAATAGTTTACATGTGAATTAATATTTACTAGTAAAACTCTTATAGGGTAGTCTTATATTCAGGCTTTTTCTTTTTTTCCTAAATTAATATTCAAATTTTCATCAGGGTCGTCTTATAATTAAGCAAATATGGTACATTTTTTACTGTGTTGATTTTTGTGCATTCATTTATTAAAAGAATGTATTCTGTTTTTAATCAGAATCACACCTGGTTGATTACCGTTTCTTTTTAAAGACTAGACACACAGTAACAATGGCAGGAAATCTATTTTTTCCTTGAACTCTAACCTGTGCCAACAGGATATCTCCCAAATCTTGTTATTCAACTTAGCAAGTAGAGAACAGAGCTCACGCAATGCTGTGCGACAGTCCAGACTGAAGGTGACATGGTGCCATCACCTATAATTTTTATTTTACAAACTCTTTACAGCAATTCGGGAACCTAATGGCTTGCATCCTTCCATCTGCTCCCATTTTTAACCCTTTCTTGACATACTAGTCCTATCTCCTTGATATTTTTATTTTTAATTCATAATTTTCTAGACTTTCTGTCACTTCTACCGGGTCCCATTTGTTTCCCTACAGCCTTAATTTATTGATGACTATGTTTTCTTTTTCACAGTAGATGGATGAAGATGTCATAGCAAAGTAGTTAATTGTTTATTGACAAATTGTCAAGAAGTAAATGGGTTTCTTTAAGGAGGAGAAACTGTGTTTATTGCATGAACATAATGCTCAAATGGTCCTTATAGATCCACATGTTTTATTGTTATTTGAATTTCATATCTCTAGTGATATTTCAAAATGTTTTAGTACATGCTGGAAAGTTTTACTGGAAAAGAAATACGGAAAAGTCTAGATAGGGTTAAAAATGCTGTTTCTCTTTTCCATATTCAGTTTATGCTTGTATCTGTTTCTTTCAATTCTTTGCCTACTCTATTCTTAAAATTTCATCGAAAGTGATTGTCATTTTCTAGAAATCTGGTAACGTATGTTTGATTTGTGTTTTTAAGCAATTAATTTTAAATTTTATACTATCTTTCAGCAGCTGACATTAGAGAATTATCGGGATCTGGCAAACAGCAACTACCAAAATAAATGACTTTCTTCCAATGCATGATCAATACATTGTATCATGTCTACATTGTAGATAATTTAGTTTATGGGAGAAAGCCTTGGGGGGAAAAATGAACAAAAAGTGAGGATCTAAATCCATCATGTACCTATAAAAAGGAATAATGAATATCAAAACAGTAATGGATTTTGGAAAAAATCCTGAATCCGATTAACATGATGTATGTTTCTAGTCCCATTATTATCTCATACCCATTCTTTTTAATGAGGCACCAAGAAAAAACCATAATGGATTGAAGTAAACATTACTGTCAATGTTACTTTGGTTTATAGAATTCAAGACAGTTATTATAATGCTTTTCACATAGAAAAACAAAATCACTAAGAAAAAATAAATATTTGCCGAGTGTTTGGGGGTTAGGATGGCACTCATAAGCTGTGTGGGGGCATAGGTGGCACATGCTGCTTAAATATAATTAAATTATCAGTGAACAGTATGAGTACTGTAGTCACATTTAAAAATTCAATTTTTTACTTTTTCTTTTACATATTATCTTATTTTATCTTAAACTTTGCAAATGTCCAATAAACTGCCTTACCTTAGTATTGGCAATTTTGAAGAAAGGTATTTTTTAGCAGACTGATTGTATTAAAGTAGTGTTTTGTATATTTTTTTACAGCAAATGGACATTTTCTAGAAGTAGTCTTATGCACCTTATAATTTTGCCATTTTTATTTAAATGAATGTGTTTGCAATGAGTGTTGTTCATAAAGAACATGTTTTTATTTGTTGGCTCTTGCATAGATTGGACTTTCAGCCATTAATGCATGACCTCCAGGAGTTGGAAAACAGGCATTTGTTTTTCTTTCCTTTTTTTGTTTCGTAAATGCCATCTTTTGTGTCATATCACCAGTGACTTTTTCATTTAAAATAGTAATTCATACTGTTGTAAAGTTATGTTTAAAAAGTTTACTAATAATAAGGTTCTCTCTTTTTTAACTGACCTCCATCTTAAAGTACAAGATAAAATATCTAAAATTAAATAATTGGTTGAAGCTGGATTTAATACTCTAAATTGTCAAAGTCCAATACTGACATCCTTTGAGATGTCTGTAAAGAGAGTATAATCTCGTCAAATACTTTTTTTCAGAATTAAAGGTTACCTTCAGAGATATCTTCTTTTGGATAACCTCCCTCTTTTAGTTCAACTGCAATTTGTTTTCGTGCAAAATAAAGTTAAAAATATACCTAAACACTGTATCGACCTATGGAAACTAAGCTCTCCAAATCATATTCCCAAGGCCATTCCTAAATGGGAATTAGACTTAATTAATTTCTATCAATTATAAAGATTGGATGGCTTCAATTAAATCAGTCTACAGGACAACTCACTCTTACTTTATGTGAAGTACACTACAAGGCTCTCACTAGATGGTTTTTAACCCCTAGTCGGAGTTTCAAAGATATATTCCATCTTATTGGATTTATACTGGAGATATGGTGCACAGAAAAGCGATTTTATACATATGTGGTGGAATTGTCCTCCTAAGTCGAACATACCAAGAAAGTAGAGATTGGCATTGATGTCACACTGGACTCAAATTAGAGATCAGATGACTTTCCATATTAAGACAGAAAGGAGGATAAATAGGTTCACTAAAAAGCTAGACTTTTGAATGCATTAGATAAATGGGGTAAAGACTGCAGTAATCCGTGATAATATACTGATTGGTGTGGTGTAAACATATGTAGACACTAGGCAGACTTACTCCCTCTCTTATCCCGTTTTTTGTGTTTTCACTTTAATTTACTTTATATAAATCTGTTTTAACTATTTTTGTATTTTGACTTACTTATTATTATATTTATGGAAATACATAATAAAGGGAAAAAACCTGAAAACAATTAATGAAGTTTACTAGCAGAGGTGAAAACAGCCCAAAGCACATAAGAAATAAATTGTCTATTGAAATCAGTATTTGTTCCCTTCGGCTATGTAGAATATATCGATGTGATAGAAACATTGACTTTTGGATTCAATAAATTGGTTCTTTCCAATAACTTCAAGGCTTGTTAGTAATGGAATCAAATGACCAGAGATGTTGCTACAAAAGATTGGAAATTGTAGATTTGTATACTAGTATACTTTCAGGAGAATTTGATTAGATTAAATATTATGAGAGATTATGAGTGAAGCATGAATCCACTTTACTGCCTGCTACCAGCTATCTCCATTTTCATTGCCTACAGGGTAAATAAAGTCAATGTAAAGTCAAATTGATATTTTTTTCCTGTTTTGCTCAGTATAGTGTTGTACTATGAAAATCTATTATGTATTCTGTGCCCATGGCCAGCTTGCCAGTGACATCATCAATTGACCATAAAAATCATAGGTATGGCAACAGAGAGAATTGATATATTTAATATAAACATGGTAAGGTTGTATCTAAATTAGAATTGCTATATAAAGGGTTAATTATTTTTTAACCTGGAAATTGTTATTATGTTACATGTGGATCTAATATGCTGTAAAACAAGCTAATAAGTATTTTATTGATTTGATATTTAAAAAAGTAGATACTATTTATAGTCACTTCATGATGTAAATTGGATATGTATAGGATTTAGTCAAATTATACTGCCTAGCCTACCATTGCATTAAAGTAACAAGGATCAACCTCCTCTACCCACGGATTGTCTCTTTATAGCCTTCATTGGACCCCATTAACAAAGCGTCTGTATGATTGGAATGGCTCTAGCCTAGAGGTCCCACTACTGATGTCTTTGCAACAATGGGGATGTTTCCCCACAGTACACAGATCAGAGTGTCATAAAAGAGCATATGAAGCGGATGAAACTACGCACAAGCATACATTTGTGTATGTTTTAGAATTTTACCTATATGAGAAGTCTGGCAAAGAGTCTGTATATCTATCACTGGCACTAATCTATTAAATGCGTTCTGTGATGAGAAATAGGATCTTCATGTAAAGATCTTAATGGCACCTCTTTTTATTCTTATATTGTTTTATTAACAGATACTATGTTTTGTATATTATGTTCCTCCTAATACTCCTTATATAGTACTATCTAGGACATTAAGTACTTTTTTCCCTAATCTCTTAGATAGTACGTTGATTTACAATCTACTGAAATGCAGGATGCCCTGTAGCTATCTAGTTTATAGAGTATTTATACAAGAAAGGTTGTAGCATAAAATAATGTTTTAAGAAAAATAAGAACAGAAAGGCAAAAATGTATCCTTTCTTCCACTCACTTGAGTTGAGTTAAACAAGAAACAGGAGTTCCCTTGGAGGAGTACAAGTGGTGGAAAAAGCTTATATTGGTTGCATGAGAAGAAAGGAGATTTAGTCTAAGGCAGAGGAAAGGGTTTTTTTACAGTAAGCACAATAAGGATGTGGAATTCTTTGCCTGCAGAGGTAGTTTTATCGGAGTCTGTACAGATGTTTAAACTGCGACTGGATGGCTACTTGGAAAAACATAATATTGAGGGATATAATCTTTAATTATGGGGAAGCAGCTTACTGACCCAAGGAGAAATCTGACTGCGATTTTGGGGTCAAGAAGGATTTTTTTCCCTGGTTAGTGGAAAATTGGAAAGAGCCAAACTGTGTTTTTTGCCTTCTTTTGGATCAACAGCAAAAAATTAACAGATGTAGGAAAGGCTGAACTTAAAGGACACATTTTCAGCCTATATAACTATGTAACTATGTCTACAGTCACACATATGAGGACATTCATGCACAAAAATATGTAAAGCAGATTAATCGCATAACTAATCAAGGCCAACAAGCTCATTCACCGTCTCTATTAGACCCTCTAATCTCAGTCTTGCACATTTTGTTTGGTGAATTGTTGTGCAATGCAATGGAAAGTATCTCCCTGATTCACTTGTTTGCTGGCTTGAGTAAGGATGTTAAAATAAACAGTGAGTGGTTGAATGGCCAAATTGGTCATTAGTGTGATTGGGTGACTGTAATCAAAATGGCATAGTCCTTTTGTATTGCAAATTTGTTGCAGATAAATTACGGTATGTTATTACGCATATTATTTGTGATATATGTTTATCTAAATTCTTCAATCCACTGGAATTTGGTGTGCATGCTATCATCATTTATCAAACAATTACTGGGGTAGAATAATATACAACAAATATCATAATTGCCAAGTACATGGTCTATGAGCTGTACAGCGGCGTGGAAGTGGAAGTCAGGGTTGAAATATGAGTGGGTTGAGTTTTACTGGATTAATCTTTAGTACTTTTCGTTTTTTGATCTACCAGAAGAATTGTACCTTGACTGGGTGAGGAGGTGGGCTTAGGATAATGGGGACATTGGTTAAGGATCTTTGGGAAGTCCTGTAGAAATAGGTCCCTCCATTTTGTCCCTCAGTTTTTCTTACGTGAATCTTCTCTCCCTCCCTGTTATTAATATGGTGAACAAGATTTTCAGTGTCTCAGTGGTGGGGCTGGTCAGTGTAAGGTGGGGGCGAATAATGGTTGGTTAATATGAAATAGTGGTTTTTTTGGTTGTGTTGGTGGTTTTGAGCTGGTCTGTGGCTCAGAACCTGGTGTGGGAAAAGTGCATCTCGGTGTGCTCTTTCCCGGTTGGTTTTGTTGTTGGGGTTAATTGTGGTGTTATATGTATGGGAAGGGAGTGTAATTTTCAAGGGGTAATGTCCAAATTAAAAAATACCCTTGAATTTTGTCCAGACTGGATGGCTTGGAAACTAAATGTGTTGCCCAGAAACAAACGGGGCAAAATAAAACAAAAATTGTATCCGTCTAGCATAAAGTAGGCTACAATTTAGAGGAGAGTAGCAATTTTTGGATATTCTGGGAAAATATTATGGATTACTAGATATTCATGCCACTAAATGGACTGCTACATGTGTACACATAAAGATATTATCATGGTGTTTAAATTGTGCACTTGTTTTGACAAACAATACTCTCAAAAGACCTATATTGCTTGTTCATCAGAACAATAGCCCTTACTTTGAGTGGTTCTCCTCGTGTAGATTTTGAGCCAGGCAGAAACAGTAACCATAATGCTAACAAAGCTGTTAATTACAGTACTTATTACATTTTAATCATAATGCCTGCTATTAGAGGTAAAGATATAGTAGAGGGTCAAGTTATATATGTTTTATTAGTGAAGCATAACCAATCTGCCTCTTCAATTGATTGTAAATTACAGAAAATGAAAGACAGACATCTAACAGAAAATACCAAGTTGATACTGTATATTATAGGACCAGTTTGCAGAGCCTTACAATAATATGTATGTGTTGTGTTGCAGTTGCATAGTGCTTCATTAAAAAAACATCTTGCATGGGTGCATGAAAGATATGATTGTAAATTTCCTGTTAGAGCAGGACCCAGATGGTTACGTTGTTATGTCCACTTTATGCATTCTATAGTACTGTAGAATATAAATCAGTTAATTACAGCCTTGAGGGATAATGTGATAATGTAAACATCTGAGGTGCTACTATAAAATGATCTGTGAAGTTATATTGTAGTTTTATAGATTGGAACTTTAATACGATGTACATTCCCTATGCACCTTAATTTTTTTTTTAATTTACCTTTTTCTAAGAGACTGCCTTTACATAATCAGGAATCATCATGCACCTATTTTCAATTGCATCTTCCTTCCTGGAAATCGGTATGCTAACTGAATACTGCGCCCCCCCTTCGAGCTTATTTGGGAGAGGGACGGTACAAGTTCTCCAGATAAAGAGGTCTGTAGAGTTATATAGAGTTATATTGTAGTTGGATTGGATATCTTTATAATCTTCACTTATAATTATTTAATCACAGAGATCACAGGAACAAAAGCCAAATCAGATGCCAAGATCAAGGTCAGGACAAGCCAGGTCAGCAACAGTAGATCTCAAGAGACCAAATCAGAAGTCAAGATCAAAGTCAGGACAAGCCGCGTCAAAACAGAGAATTGCTAGGAACAGCACAGGACCAGGAAGCGGAAAAAATACACTTCAATGCCAAGGCCCAGACTAAAGGGCAGAGGCAGGTATATAAAGGCAGTGCTACATCCAGGTAATGTGGCTCAGCTGTCCCAAGTAATAAGAAATAGGTGCTTCTCAGAGGGAACCCTTACAAAAAAAAACTGCAGTAACTGCAGTAAAACTGCAGTAAAACTGCAGTACATTGAAGTACAAATGCAGTAAAACTGCAGTACATTGAAGTACAACTTTAGGTTTGCAATATATTGAAGTAAAACTGCAGTACATTCAAGTACAAATGCAGTAAAACTGCAGTACATTGAAGTACAACTCTAGGTTTGCAATATATTGAAGTAAAACTGCGGTACATTGAAGTAGAAACATACTAAAACTGCAGTACATTGAAGTACAACTGTAGGTTTGCAGTATAATGAAGTATAAACAGTATATATATTACTTTAATGCCTCCAACCCCCCCTAAATATGTTAAATATGGGGGGCATAGGTCTGTGGGCGGGTCATAGTCCCCAATTGGTGTGTCCCCCTTGTTACGAAGACCCCCTCAATGTTTAAGAAATATTGTTTTTTACATTTTATATACTGCGGGTTGATGATTTAAGAATGGGGACACCCCGGAGTGATGACCCTATTCTTTTAGTAGCCCTGAGCAGGGTAATTTCACTTAAATCACCCCCGACACCCCCGTGAGGGTGATTTAGGGAAGGGAATACCCCCCAAAATCTGAATATTAATTTATGAAAAAAAGAAAAAGCCTGAATATAAGACGATCCTATAGGAAAAAGTATCCTATATCAGTAAGTGTTAATTCATGTAAACTATGTGAACTATTTTTTTTAATAAAAGCTATGATTGAGAAAAATATTTTGTTTTTATTTCCTTTTTTTTCCAACCGGGCTTGTTACTCTGCCCCAGAAATGCATTATACCCCCTATATGCCACTGTGCCCCATGATATGCCTTTTAACCATCTATATGCCACTGTGTCCCATGATATGCCTTTTGACCCCCCTATGTGCCACTCTGCCTCCCGAAATGCCTTATACTATATATTTATATGTGCCAGAATACAACTCCCATTACTGACATACAAACGTGCGCGTGTATATATATATATTATATATAGAGAGAGATAGAGATATATATTTATGTCCGCGGCAATATAACTCACAGTAATATGCAGTGAATGAGTGAATCACGGGCTCCGCAACAATAAAACTCAGTTTTATAGACGTATAGGGGACAAAGTGTTGCAGTGTACAAATATTGTACATGTAACAGGTAGTATACAGTAGATACTAAATGTAAATAAAGTTTCATGTCCACCCCTTATTTCATGTCCATTCTCCCCCCCTTACTAGTGGGTCCATGATTAACAAGCTCACTGTGCTTGTCTCTTCTCTGACTATAGGCAGCACTCAGCAGCACTGGACCGGTGTCACAGAGAGATCTTCCTGATCTCTCCACCGGCTCAGTGACTGATAAAGCAGCTTGGCTATTTTTTCCTAGATTTTGCAATTCTTGGAATTCTGACATTCCACTACCATTAACTCTTTATTGAATAACACCCCTAACACACACTGTTCTATTTACTGCTATATGGTCATTACATAGCTTTCATATAAAAGTTACCTATACCATACCAATTAAGTTTTTTTTTTTAGAGGAGAATTAATTCATGATAATACATAATAATGTTTTATGCACTGATATTTTAACAAATTTAAAAAATGAGCCCTAAAATCTGAACTATAATATATAAATTATAATTAAGGGGAGTGGCTTACTTGGAATAACACTTGTTTCTTCTCTAAAGATAAATTCAAGATATAATATATTTAATATAGTGTTTGGAAATAATTATACATACAAAATATGGAAGCACAATTTTTTACTTTGTGTGATGCCTTAACATACATACATGCAGAATTAAGGACAAATATCCTTACAGAACACCGGCAATCTGACACTAGTTGTCAGGGTAAAATTCAGCTCCCAGCCAATAAAACTTTCTCCCCAGTCCAGCGGGAACACACTTTCCAATAAGCAGACAGTTACTAATCTTCCCTTCAGCACAGCCAATGAAGTCTTTCTCCCTTCTATTCCCCCTCCCGCGGTTCCTGTAACCAGGCAAAGAGCATAGGAACAAATTCTCCAATGGGCTGTCCTCAGTTTGCATGTTTGCTCCTGTTGCAGATTTTCTTCCCTCCCTTCCTGAAAAGCAGTGTTCAGTCCACCCACAGGGAGCTGGTGTGAGTGCACTAAACTATTAGGTATGCATATGCTTTTTTGTTTTCTTTTGGGGGAGGATACCAGGGACTTATGGACACCAGGATATTATGTGTGTGGGGGGGAATGGGGATATATCCCACCAGTTACACAAAATATGTACTGTGGCTCAGCATGTGAAAAGCATTGGAAGGACCCTGATGGGCTGTCCTCTTGCTTGTATGCTTGTCTGTGTTCCAGTTCTTGTAGAATTTCCTGGTGTGTGCACCATACTATTAGGTATTTATATGTTTTTTTTAAAACTTTTTTTGGGGGGGGCAGGGGATACAGAAACAATGTGTTTTGGTGGCCTGATATTATGGGACTATAGTGGAATAGTATAGGGGCTTTGGGCATATTGGAATTCAGGTAGTCGTGAGAGGATTGTGCTGAGGGGATTGTGCTGAGGGGATTGTGGTGAGGCGTGATTTTTTTCTTTGGAGGCTTGTACTGCTGGTGTGTGTATCTGGATAATGGGTGTGAATGTATATGTTGTCCCACTCATTATGACCCACGCAGCACGTAAGGCCTGAGGCGGGGGGGCGTTAAAGAAATTTATATATATATATAAATGCGAGCGTATAATTTATTTATTTTTTATTAGGGGTGTATGTGAATTATAGGCATTGCAATTTAATAGGCCCATCAAAATCCTCAGTACTAGGCCAATGATCCTCATAATCTAGCCCTGTCCAGCA
>VKOC01016517.1:0-138875 GCA_009364415.1 Spea multiplicata
GTGTGTGTGTCTGGGTGTCGGTGTGTGTGACAGAGCCTGTCCTGGTGTGTGTCTGGGTGTCGGTGTGACAGAGCCCATGTTGGTGTGTGTGTTTGGTTATCTGTTTCCTGGCACTTACTTACAGTTGGAATTATTTAATTTATACTTATCCAGAGATAAAATGCCCTCCTGAAGTTGTAGTGACTTCAGGGGACAAAACATTCAAGGCCCTGAAATCATTTAGTGGAAAAGTTAAGGTATTGTGTTATTTATGCTATAATATTTATTTCAAGGATTAGTCATACTAAATCGTGGCTTCAGGCTTCCCATGTTGAATGATAAAGTATTATGTTAGTCCAATAACAAAAGTATCATTCCATAGCACATTACTTTTGGCAATATATATCATTTTCTCAGTGATATGATTTAATGGTGGAAATTATGAATTTCCAGTTTGACTGTGGTATCTTGTGTGCCCCCTCTATATATATATTGTTTCTAGAGTCACCACTGATTATGAAGGACATCCAGGAGGATTTAGTAAGTACCTTGGTGGGAGGGGGAGCAATAGGGGCCCTTTTTATCTAACTGCTCCAGGGCCCCAGGTACCTTTATCTGGCCTTGAACACCACAAACATTTAAAATACATATGATGCATACACAGTGGGGCAAAAAAGTATTTAGTCAGCCACCAATTGTGCAAGTTCTCCCACTTAAAAAGATGCGAGAGGCCTGTAATTTTAACCATAGGTACACTTCAACTATGAGAGACAGAATTCCTCGGTAAAATAAGTATTTGGTCACCTACATATAAGTAAGATATCTGGCTCTCACAGACCTGTAACATCTTTAAGAGTCTCCTCTCTCTGTCCTCCACTCATTACCTGTATTAATGGCACCTGTTTGAACTTGTTATCAGTATAAAAGACACCTGTCCACAGCCTCAAACAGTCACACTCCAAACCCCACTATGGCCAAGACCAAAGAGCTGTCGAAGGACACCAGAAACAAAATTGTAGACCTGCACCAGGCTGGGAAGACTGAATCTGCAATAGGCAAGCAGCTTGGTGTGAAGAAATCAACTGTGGGAGCAATTATTCGAAAATGGAAGACATACAGGACCACTGATAATCTCCCTCGATCTGGGGCTCCACGCAAGATCTCACCCCGTGGTGTCAAAATGATCACAAGAACGGTGAGCAAAAATCCCAGAACCACACAGGGGACCTAGTGAATGACCTGCAGAGAGCTGGGACCAAAGTAACAAAGGCTACCATCAGTAACACACTACGCCGCCAGGGACTCAAATCATGCAGTGCCAGACGTGTCCCCCTGCTTAAGCCAGTACATGTCCGGGCCCGTCTGAGGTTTGCTAGAGAGCATTTGGATGATCCAGAAGAGGATTGGGCGAATGTCATATGGTCAGATGAAACCAAGGTAGAACTTTTTGGTAGAAACTCAACTCGTCGTGTTTGGAGGAGAAAGAATGCTGAGTTGCATCCAAAGAACACCATACCTACGGTGAAGTATGGGGGTGGAAACATCATGCTTTGGCGCTGTTTTTCTGCAAAGGGACCAGGACGACTGATCCGTGTAAAGGAAAGAATGAATGGGGCCATGTATTGTGAGATTTTGAGTGAAAACCTCCTTCCATCAGCAAGGGCATTGAAGATGAAACGTGGCTGGGTCTTTCAGCATGACAATGATCCCAAACACACCGCCTGGGCAACGAAGGGGTGGCTTCATAAGAAGCATTTCAAGGTCCTGGACTGGCCTAGCCAGTCTCCAGATCTCAACCCCATAGAAAACCTTTGGAGGGAGTTGAAAGTTCGTGTTGCCCAGCGACAGCCCCAAAACATCACTGCTCTAGAGGAGATCTGCATGGAGGAATGGTCCAAAATACCAGCAACAGTGTGTGAAAACCTTGTGAAGACTTACAGAAAACATTTGACCTTTGTCATTGCCAACAAAGGGTATATAGCAAAGTATTTATATGAACTTTTGTTATTGACCAAATACTTATTTTCCACCATGATTTGCAAATAAATTCGTTAAAAATCAGACAATGTGATTTATGGACTTTGTTGTCTCATTCTGTCTCTCATAGTTGAAGTGTACCTATGATGGTACATAATAGGTTCATAAAAGGAGTTTCATGTACAGCAATGTCTTTAGAGCTGATCAATCAGTGTGAACTGTTACAAGTAATGGAAATAAAAATATCTGAATCATGTTAATACTGTATTAAAATACCTTCACTCAATAAAAATTGATTGGTGACATATTACAAAAAAAATTGAAGGATGAC
This sequence comes from Spea multiplicata, assembly GCA_009364415.1. NCBI lineage: Eukaryota > Metazoa > Chordata > Amphibia > Anura > Pelobatidae > Spea > Spea multiplicata. The sequence continues at coordinate 2,288 of VKOC01016517.1, forward strand.
AATTTTAGTAGTCACTTTATAGGTGGTTCCTATTTATTATTTTTTGTTAGCTTGGTCTTCTATGGCATCAGAAGACAAACTCGAATGAAGGCAAGAAAAAAAATCTAAACTGTGAAGATGATACTTGGAGTCTAACTGGGAGAAGAAAATAAAACACCTGTTGAACCAATACATAAAATCCACTGATTGGAAAGTGAAAAGTGGAACGGCCCCAGGAAACAATGTGAAGACAGAAGTAGCAAACAGAATGGACTAGATTTGTCATTTTGTGCAATATGTTTGCAAATACTTAGACTATGAAATCTTTTCATGTTTTCCACCCTATATTATGCTGGATTAGTCAATATCTAGGTGTTCAATGAATCAATCAAAGCGAAACATATATCAGCAATGTCTACCGTTTTATAACGTAGCTTTAAAGTAAAAAGACAATTATAGGAAATTATATACTTGCCTAGATGCATAAAATGTGCTAAATCACATAGATCTAGAAATAAAACTCTTGCTCTTTTTTGGTGAATGTAGCGTTAATATTTTATAGGTCGTAGCAGTGAACATGCATACATAAACTTTGCTTCGATGAGTTCTTCACATCTCATAGCTTAAAAAACATAAAAAAGGAAATGCTGCTATAACATTATGTATACCCAGAGTCTCCGGGTCAATTTCTTCCTGGTGGAGCAGCACTTGAAGTTGTTAGATATGGCCATTGTCTGTAGATTAAATACATTAAAATGCAATTTTACCATATCTAAAATTGGTAATTTTAAACTAAAATGTATTTTATACATAAAAATACAAACATATTGATTGTTAAAATTATCAGATTTTATATGTTAGCTGCATATTAAAGTTATAACTAGAAATATGAATTTAGCAGCCAGGCTTGAAAATAATTTTTCCGCAAAGAACAATGCTTTAATAGCAATATTTCTCTGTTTAAGAACTGATTTGAGTGGCAAACTATAAATACATTTTTGAACTTATATTGACTCATAGCATGAAAATTAAAAATAAAGTCTGACCCGGACTGACAGTTTACATAGGTACAAAGTAAGAGGAGAACTTTAAGTTTTGAAGGACCTTTGGTGGTCCCAGATGTGCAGTATAGCATTGCTGTTTTGGGTATGTTGACAAACCTAGGCATTTCTCCAAACGTTGAGTGTTTCCGCACACCTATTTCACTATACATTGTAAAGTGTCTACCTCTGTGAGCTTCAAGAATAGCGGAGATGGCCCTGCATAATATAGAGCTAGCATGGAACATTTTCTTTCATCTCCAGCTTACAGGGTTGTGCATCAAAGCACCTTCAAAGCTCTAGTGACCCGCGAGGCAAGGAAACAATGAACTTTTTGCAAACATTTGATACCTCATAGACTTCAGTAATCTGTATGCAATCTGTACTAATTTAAATGAATCATAAGGGACCGTCATTCAAATACAATATACCTCTTAGGTGTTTTATTTACTTTAAAGGTTGTGTTGTATTGTAACTATAAATGTTAAAGATTATTAAACCACAAGTCTTTAATGAAGGTAAAAAAAAAACACAATGTGAAAAATTTTCATGTTATATGAGTCTAATTATATGAAATAAAGTGATCTTTTAGAACAACAAATATATTGTTTCGAGGTGTATTTACTAAACCCACTGTGATTTCCTCACCATCTGCATGTGAAAGCTTTTTAACAGAATGCTAACATGTTGCATGCACGTTTTTATATACTACATTTGTACGTTTATACGTTTGTTTTTCCACCTAAACATAAAATTCCATGAACATGAGCAAGAACATTTTATGAAAATCTCTTCTGGATTATCTTTAGGTTGAAAAATGTTAAATGTCATATATGTGAAGAGTAAGTACACTTTTACAGAATACTACCTGTTGGGCATTCTGGCCCAGGCTAAGTCTAGGGTAGGAGGTCCAGAAGGCAGCTGCTCTTCTACCGCATTATGAGGGATTTAATCGTCTTTATATGTGATAAGGTTCCACAGATAACTGCTCACCGTATTTATCGGCGTATAACATGCACTTTTTTAACGAAAATATGAAGCTGAAACCCTACCTGCGTGTTATACACCGATAAATCCTAGAGCTGCACAATCTTCCCCTGCACAGCTCTCTGTAAAATGCTGGAAGATAAAGAGGAACATACCAGATCTCCCAAAAGGTAGGTAGTCTGGATAGGCCTCTCAAATACTGCCAATATATAAAATTAATGTGTGTGTCTCTGAGTATGTGTGTGTGTGTCTGAGTGTGTTTGTGTGTGTGAGTGTGTGAGCTTTTTATTATTTAAACTTTTTTACTCAAATTTCCTTGTTAAAACGAGGGTGCGTGTGATACATCAGTGCGTGTTATACGCCGATAAGTACGGTACTTGAGCTGCTTGGGGAAATCAGTTTTCCTTACCATGACACTGTGGCACATCTTCCATAACATGTAGGGCATCAGTACCGCTCATCCTAAAGAGGTGCAAATGGCTTGATATTCTGGCTTTTCGGTAGATAGGACAGCAAGGTGGCATGGCTATCCTGGGTAGGGCCTTGGGCAGCCCCCATCTTAGACCACTGAGTTTAATACATAAGTACCTGAGGGTATGTTGTCAGTTGATTCATACATTCTTATATATGTTTATATAATATATATGGTATGCATCTGTATCTGTATGTGTATGTGTCTTTTTGCTTTTAAATTTTCCTTAATATTCATCTGAACTGCAGTGGGTTGGCTAAGTAAATTATTAGTATTGTTATTAATTGTTTCATATAGCACCATCATATTCAGCAGCTGTGTACAGTGGGTAAATGGACATAACAAGTAGTACATCATATAATAAATTGAATTTATGGGGGGGGGTGATAAGATAGCTTTGCTCAAATTAGCTTCCATCGAAGATTTTTGCATTATGTATATTTAACTATTTATTGTTATAATGTTGTTGCGAAGGTGATATTTTATTAAGGAACGTGGGTGAGCAGTGTGACAAGGAACATAAGCAAGCATGAATACATTTTTATACCGTCAAGGTCAGATTTTCTAAAACAAAAGATGTACGTTTTCTCTATATGCAAATCATATTTGTATATACTACAAACTAGAAGGAAATTGGGTTTCTGCACCAAACAAATGATTCCTTTCCATACGAGCCCATTTTTTTATTCTAGTTTTGTTACTTATCTGTGTCATCCTCTTGAATTATTAAGCAGCCATGTGAAAATCTAATCTTTATTTTTCAGATGTTCTGACAATAGTTTGATACTATTTTTTTTTAAACAAACCTTACCAAAGGTCTATATCCGAGAGGATATCTACCACATTTCATTGTAGACAAATATGATTATGGTGAATGAGTGCGTTTTGCCATTCCTTTGCCGGAGCATTAGAAGGCATTTGAAGCTGTTGCTCTGAATAATTTGGATGTATACTGAAAAGTGACAATAATGACTAATTCTTAAAGTACTCATGAAAGCTGCTATAGTTATTTTGAATTATTTTGTATATTAATGAATAATAAGGATCGTGACATAGTTATCTTTGGTGCACAAATGGACCCCCTCCAGCTCTACTTAATTTGATGCTAATGATGTCTGTACAATTTTATTACGAAGCGTGTTAGTATACCTGTGACTCATATTTGTGTTTATTTGCTCCGTAATACAAATGCACATAAGTGGGCACTAATTTCACATTACGCCACTGATCCATGTGACTTATTTATTTGACAATTAACCTACTTGCACGATGCCTTTTTTAAAATTCTTGTCGAGCATGTCGAGACCCTTTTTCATTTTACCACAAATCGGAATGCACATTATTTAATTATTTGAGTAAGAAAACCTCTGTCTCATTTGATGCCTCTTCTCGCTCACTCTGCTGAAACCAGAAAGCATTAGTATGTAAACTTCTTGCCCATGGTCAGTAGCTCTCCCATTGAAATCACAGAGATGAGCAGCTAATCGTATGCATGTTAGCAAAATGTAAGTAAGGTTTCGGATAGCATACTAGTGAGTGGCTGCTGTTACTCCAATTGATTTTTAAGAGTTCAGCTCCTGTTCACTAGGGTGTGCTACTAAGTATGTGCGAGAAGCATACCATGGTATGCATCCTGATTTCCATAGGGAAGTACAGGGAGGAGTCAAATGAGTAACAATAACTAAACAATTGCCTACACGTGCGTATATGCACACTGGAATTCAGTATGGATTGAACATGAAAATAGTGCTGGCATGCTCCTTTAATTTGGATACTAAGGGATCTCAATATATGTAGCTTGGAGGAGAGAAAAGGAATGTGCTGGAAACATTTAAATATTTAAAGGGATTCAACAAAGTACACGATGAAAGTTTATTTCTAAGAAAGGATGAATGTCAGGACAAGCGGTCATAGCCTAAAACTAGAGGTATTTAATTAAGCTTTAATTTACTGAGCAAGTGGTAGAAAAGTCGAACAGCCTCCAAGCACAACTGGTAGAGGTTACCTTCCGTTAATGAATGCATTAAGGGAATTTAAACATGCATGGGGCAGACGAAGAAATATTCTAAATATAAGGAAAGATCAAAGACTGATTAAGTTTTGAGTCTTACATAGAAATAATGGGCAGAGTAGATCTGCAGTCAAATTTTATGTTTCTGTGTTACTGTATGGAAAATACTCTTAGATAAAGGTTTACAATATCAACAGTTACACATATTATCACAGCCGTGTTTTACTCTGGGTTCCTTTTGCCCGTGATTTTAGAATCAATGGTAACTGGCTGATTAATAATAATAATGATAATAATAATATTAAAATTGAAATTTAAATAATTACACACATACAAAATATAAACACATGAGAGATGTATGTTTTTTTCCACAAGCAAAACAATAGAGAAAACAGCTGTGTTTTGAATTCTACATGAAAAACGTTCAACTTGAATGTCAATCATCTGCTGGAATATTACAGAAGCTTCAAGTATTAAGTATGGTTTAAGTATCTTCTGAACATTTGCATAAGGCACACATATATCATATATATTCCACAGCATAAAGGGATGTACATATCCCTCAAACATTAATGCTGTACTTAACTGCTTAATATAAAATCATTCTTGCTTCCCAGGACATGACTGCACTGGGAATACAGTCTCTGGTGTTGCACGTTTCCCTTGACAGAAATCTGCCAGAGCATATTTTACTTCTAGTTACATGAATTGACTGCGCCGCATGGTCACTCACCGCCTTTCACTTTCAATTTTCATCTGTTCGCTGAACAAGTGCTCTAAAGGCTGGTAACTTTACTTTTTCATGTTGAAACAAAAAAAAAAAAATCTTATGGAGACTTTAATCACAGTGGAATCTTCTGATGTTCTGACATTCTCTAAACCTGCAAAATATTACTACATGAAAAAACTGCAGGGATTCAAAGGTCACATTGTTGGTGCAAATTCCAGTGCTAAGGTTAATTCAAAGTGAATATGGTATTAGTGTGAAGAATGATGAAAGAGAGGCTTTAACGGTTGATACAGCGCTTTGTTGGCTGTTTATTACCATCCACGTTTTACTGTATTGGACAGGCAGTCTATATCATGCTGGTTCATGTAGCTAAAGCCTGAATTTCCGTATGAACGCTCTGAGCTTCATGTGGACATTGTCGAAATCAGAGCTTATTACTTGGTATACGACTCATTGTGTTTTTATCCCAGGGGAGTGCCTTATTCTACACAGACTCTCTGTGCCTTTGAAGTCCATTTAGGAGAGAGAGTCCCACCCTACGCACAGATAGCTCTGGCTCTGTAAAGAAAGCCCCATGCGAGAGCATGGAGCAAGAGGGGCGCATGACTGAGGGGACGGCAGGCAGCCCTCTCCCCCTCCTTTTTTCAGAAAATCTGTCATGTCATGGGGGCTGTCAGTCAATGTTTGATTAATGGCCCTGAGCTAGCAGTGATAGGAGTGTGTCATCCTAGTGGGCTTAGGGGTGGGGCCACTATATATATGGGAGCCCACCCCGTTTAGGTCACTTCTTCAATTGACCTGGAAAGCTTTGTCCCCCTCGCACCCCTCTTTTTCTCTGAAACTGCATCATTGTTGTTTTCACACCACCTAAAGTTCAATATCTCAAATACTAAGCTAAGACAGAGCTATTAGTCACCCACCTTCTCCTCTATCCTCAATTCCTGGTATGTCCATAATCTAATGAATAGCCCAAGTTCATTCGCTTTGCTGTCATACTTTACTCCTTACATTCAGTCACTCATCAAATCCTGCTGCTTCACGTGGCAAATTTGTCTCAAATTCATCTACTCCTTACACAAAATACAACCAAAATTCTAAAAAATTCCCACCCCATTACTGCAACTCTCTACTAATTGGCCTCCACCACTACTACCTTTTACCATTCCAATACATTCTGAATACCTCTGCCACACTATTCGTCTTTAAGGACATTTCATGGGTCTAATTTCATCCAGTTACTCTAGAATCAAGTGGATAAGTATGGTGGCCATATGTTCCTGTCTAGTCTTTTTGACAATTGCCCCTATCCCGGAGAGTTCTCACACAATGTGTATCCGTTTATTGTGAAATAAAATTGTATTAGCTCAAACATGCCAATGTGAATCGGGTAATAAATGTGATAGTCATAACACTGCATATAATGCATTGCTAATGAAAGAAAGGCGAAGAAGAGTAAAGCAGAGGAAAGATGTGGAGGAAGAATAATTTAGTTTGATCTTACTTACCCTAGCTCTGATTTCACAACGATGGGGAATTGGCTGAATGGAATAAAGAAACTGTAGTTGACCCAGAGATAATGTAGAAAAACCCAGAAGTAGTAGTAATATGTTAAAAGGACTTAATGCTTATTGAGAGTGATGCATGGATGCTTTACCTATGTCATTTGCTTACGATACAACATCATCTAGATGTTGTGAGGGGGCTCAAGCACAGTCATGTTCTCTTAAACTGCAATGACATTTCATAATTTACTGCAATGATGTCCGTATAGATTAATAGTAACTTTTACCATCACTTTGCATAGCACTGGTCGGCTCTTACAAAGTCTACTTTTGCTACTTCCCCGATGCAGGGAAAAGAAAATGTTATATCCATAAAATGCTATTTTGTTTGCCTGTATTTTTGCATATTTGCCTTAAAGCAGCCTGTGTGCTCAGCTTTAAAAATGCTATTGTTTTGGGGAGAGTGTAGCCAATGTATTTTCTGGGCATTTTCTAACTTAGCATACCTTAAGCATGCATCTGGGATACTAGTAGCTCTCTTTGGATAAAACAAAAGCTCCCAATGTAGCAGCAGTTTGACCTCTGTTAATTGAACACTCTTGCTTTAGCTTTTTTGTGTTGGCTGCTTTGTTAGTATGTGGAGTCTGGGTAAGCAGCATTCATTGCACGCAGTCTTCATCTATTATTTTCTTCTTCTGTTTAAAGGTTTACGAGGACAGAAAGGAGAGAGAGGCGAATTTGGAATTGGTCTTCCTGGGAGTCCTGGCCCTGCAGGCCCTACAGGTAATCTCAAGATATGATCATTAGCAGCTGTGCCAACGAAAAATAAAGCTGAATCCATATTACCTGCAACAGTATAAAAAACTCAGGGAATCTAATTCGAGATTTAAAAAGCTACAATTTTAAATGTACATGTTGTGATTGCCATAAGTAAATTTCATTGTGTTTGGCGAGGCACAGAGAGGTAAACAAATCATGTTTAAAAATAGTGTAATATTTACTGATGTGGGCAGCACAACATTTGGAAAACAAAGCTTAAATATTATCTGTGGATTAATGTACAGTGTAACTGTCTTGGTGAGTTGGCTATTACAGAACGCTTTTAAACAGCAGTTCTCAAAGGATTTTTGAAGCGGTTGCTAGTGTGGCCACAACATGTGTGGATACCCACAATGGCACATCATGTGCACACAGTGAGACATACAAAAACAAAGGATACAGCATATAGCAAATGTACATCATATTACAATTTAAGCATTCCAGAAATTATTGTAAACATGCACTCAACAAAGACATTGGCAGTCTCTCCCACACTCACTTTAAACTGCACGCACCGCATAGTTTTAAGGACAGGCAGTACCCTATAGAAGGACTTTGCATCATTCCGGGGACCTTAGCTTGGGACCTTGTGGCTCAACACCGACTCCATACCTTATATACGAACACTTATATGCAGAGACACCCCTGCTTTTCTACCATACCCTGACACACACATGCTAACATCATACACTAACACACTATAACACCATATGCTGACATACATACTCTCACCAGAGGTGGACAGCTGGCCTACGGGCAAGAGGCAATTCCATCCTGTTTCAGTCTAAAAATCTTAAAAAAATAGAGGAGGAACACGGCGGGGTCACGTAAAGCAATGTTACATGACCTTGTGGTAAAAGCGAGGCTACTCACACACTGTGTGTGAAATCAGCTAGAAAGAAGCCTCTGGGCAAGGTAAAAGCATAAGGGAGTGAGTAAGAGAGTGAGAGGGCAGGGGAGTCAGGGAGGGAGAGAGTAAGTGTGCATATCTTAGAATGAGTGTGTATTTGTGAGTGTGTGATAGCGTGAGTGTGTAAATGTGTGTTAGGGTACTGTGAAGAGAGCCAGTGCGTAGCCTGTGAAGTATTTGCTTTCCTAATGTGTCACCAGCAACTGTAATCTCAGACAGCCCAAGAGGCCTCCTTATCATTCATTAGATTTTTTTCTTGGTTGAGCAGGCATCCACTGAACAAGTTATATCAATATCTAAATAGATAAAATTCAGTGCTCTATGACCTACAATGGAAAAAATAAACAAGTTTTAATTAATTTGCATTAATATTAAGCATCCATCTCAATCCTCTGTCCATGTCAATAATGTGTATATTGGAGCTATACAGTTTGTTAATGCAAGGTGATACATTATACATTATTTTGTATACACAGGTATCCCAGGTCCTCCTGGTTCTCCAGGTCCAGCAGGACCTCCTGGTCCCCTAGGCTCAGGTGGAAGATGTAACCCTGTGGATTGCTTCTATCCCACTTCCCACGGTCGACCACGACTGAACGGAAAATGATCTGTTTTCCCCTGGTGCAAGTTAACCATAACCAGTTAATGGTGAATGTTGAGAAAACATTGTGGGGTGGTGCCCATGGATTACTGAATGCCACCTCAGCATGAATGGAGTTGTACGAGAGAAGTCTATCGAAGCAGTGGTCATCCCTTATATATCGGAGTGTACTGATTTTACAATGTTCATTCAAACTTCTATTGGACTCTACAACACTCTTGGTACCCCTTAGGCCATGAGATTAGCAATTACTGTCTTATTTCCCACATTGTATGGCGTTTAGAAACAAAGAACTTTTTTTATTTTTTTTTTTACAGTTAAATACTAAAAATGTATAGATGGTACCTGAAATGGAACAAAACATGTTCCACATGTTGTCTTTTATGATATCAATGTGTGTCTGATCTGTGGTATATTTTTAGCAGGTTATAATATTTTTGCTTGTATCTTTAAAGAAACCTAAATATATTTTCAGATGGGAGGAGAGATAGTGAGGGTGGGACAGTAATTATTGCAAATCTACAACGGCGCAGACAAAAAAGTCAATTATTCTTGGCCTCTTATCTTTTTTCTTGAAGGCCAAAATGAAAACAAGCTTATTATACTATTTTTTTTTGGCCTTTGTAGCGCTCTGCATAAATGTCTTCTGTAACTCGCTATTTATAAATTAATGAGAGATTTTAAAAAATTAAGCAGCCTACGGACAGAACTTTCTGCTAGAGGTCTCTAACACCAGTAGGCTTAGAAATGAAATAGATTGTTGCTTAAATTTAAAATTATATAAAAATTCTAATCATTTCAAAGGACTATTTCATTTCCTGTTAAGCAAAGAGTTGCATTATAAGGAAACTGGTATAATATTTGGTGATATATTGCTTGTATTGCACATTACCAATTACACTGCAGAAGTCTTAAGCTATTGACCCATGCATAGTTTTCATTAGCTCTACAGTCTGGGTACAGTCAGGATATCTGGGTTCAATGTAGAAGCTCTGCCCACCACTGCCCCATTTCATGAAATTGAAGGCCAGTTCTACCCCTTGTACAACTGTATCCCAATCTCCCCGACTTGGTACTAGCCCACCACCTATAAAGGGCATGATGGGAAGAGCTCCAATGGAAGATCCCAGGAAAGGTGCAGCAAAGTGCTGATTCAGTGTGAGTGACACGTTGCCAAGATGGCTTGCATTCATTCTACCCAGTGCTGTGTTCCAATTTCAGTTTATTATTTAGAACTGATATCACGGTACCAAAACATCAACAGTAACAAAAAAAAAATATATATTATATATATAGATATATATGTTTTTAAAGTTTAACAAGTATCTATTATACTTTGCTAAAGTGTGAGGATGCATATTATTTGCGCTATTATATGGATTCAAGGATTGCTGTTTGAATCATTTATTTTGGATCCAGTTTGGCAGAGAAATTAATTTATTTAACATTTTCAATATTGATGGCGCTATTCAAAGATTAGTAAATACGTATCAAAGCACAATATGAATCAAGAAACATAAGAAATAGGAGAGTTTTCAGTAATAAAAATAATTGTTGTGCAGTTCTATTAATCTGTAAAGGGACGCGGTTAGGATGTGTCAGTTCAAATGATAATTCCGGAAAGCATATAATTGATATACGGTATCATCCCAAATGAAGTGTATGGGATGCACTTAAAATAGATACGGCCTCCCCTTCTTCTTTATTTAGGGGTAGTACAACAGTAAAGAACTCTATGGGCAAATTGACTAATTACAATACAAAATCTATTGTAATGCTAGTTATTCTCATGCCTGGAGATATGGGTAACGGCATTAAGAGGTCTTGGGGTACTGATGGATAGATATGCACATATATGCCCTTTTAAAATCAACGCAGTAACTGCACCAAGATGGTTAGATATTCAATATTCTCTGAGATTGGATTCAGTGCATGGGTCAGATATAGTTATTTTTTTTCAGATTCCAAAGTGTGTTAATAATATTGTTTTATATTTTTTTGCATTGTTTACTTGAGATTATTACTTACAGTAATAAGAGAAAGGTGCTGTTTTATTTACACATTTTGCATGTTTGCAGGGAATGAGTATGTACAAAATAGATAACACCTTACTTTTGTATATATTGAGTTTTTTTTAGTTTTTGAAACTTCGTATATTTAGAAGAGTTTGTATTTTTATTCCTTTAATTTAGAAGACAAAAAGAGCGGCATACGAGTGCAGCTGACACGATAAATAGAAGCTGAGTCCGCTGAAAGGCTGCTCCCCTGAGCACAGGAATATTTGAGTCCTGTTCAGTTATATAAGATGATCTTTTCTGCAACAGTGGGAAGCTAAGCATATTAGAGACCTGACAGAAAATGATATGCTGATTTTTACAGCGGAGATACCTTTCAGTTTCTATTCATCCAGATTTAAATGATATTATCCAAAATATTTATTTTGGGTGTTTTAACAAAATATAAGCATTCTTGTGTTTTCTAATGTGTTTTTCAAATGTTGCATAAATCCTTAAAGTGACACCCCTACCAATTTTTATTATTTGTTTTATGAGATTATTTCAAAAATATTGTGTTGATTTCTTTTTTTTTTATAGATCAATTTTTTTGCATAATATAATGCTTCCAGGCAGCTATGTATTTTTAGGCAGACACCCTGACCCCTTATTATAATGACTTATAGTAAACAGAAGAGTGGCTCAGTCTCAGTCGCCCATAAGGGATCGGCTCAGAGTGGTGACTTAACAGTCGCCCAAAATATCAGGATTGGCAACAATGGCAGCCTCCAGGTAGGCAGATAATGAATATTTATTGGAACAGAATGAGATGAACCCAATTTTTTGTCAATGCCCGCCTACAGTATATTACTGTATGCGGCACTATATTTTTGGCTTATGAAGAATGCATCACTTTTCATGCTCTGCCTATAAACTTTTTTGAGTTTGAAATGTATATTCAGGCCTGTTTACTAAGCTTCTAAACAAAACACTGTGTCTACATGACTTCTTGTTCTAGTGGGGTTTACGTTGCCCCCCCCCACATTTAAAAGCAGAGCTTGGGCTGATTTCAAATTTAATATTGGAGTATTACACTGGTTTAGATATATGTAAATATAAATTTAGCATCTCACAACTTAACTGTAGTCCTAGTTTTAATATTAGCTGCATACACCTTGTGCTCCATGTTTTAAACACTATCTCAAAGTATTTCATTGCATAGCTCACCCTGTGTTGATCTGCTGTGGTATGCATTGGTAGACCATCAGATCATCCTCATGGGGGTAATAGATCCATAGCTCATAGATAATTACTTGTTGGCTAACTTTCCTTGGGCTAGATTATATTACCTGGCCTAAAGTGTGTCGTTTTGGGGTTTTTAATCCTAATAATTTTTAATTCATATTTGATTACAATTTTTAATATGTAATGCAATTTATACCTTTATTTATAATAATGGAACAAAAAAGGCATAGGTTCCCCTCAATGGAAGCACATTCTTTTTCATTTTCTTATTTGAACCCTTTAAATGTTGTATCTTTGTTCCACAGTATAATGCTTTCTGTCTTCCCTTGCACTTTGCTAAACATGTATTTATTTCACTGGTTGCTGAATACATTTCATTTGTGTTATTACTGTTTTAAAAAATTGGTAAATATTTATCAGTCATATTTTATTCTGTGGATGAATTATACTTTACAGGAAACATTATTGAAATATTCTAGATAATAATACTACAATTATACTTGGGTTGAGAGGCATTCCTTAAGTAGTTATACATCTATGACTGCGTAGAGCTTCAGGGTTGCAACATAACCCCCTCCTCACTCCGCTATTCGCCACCCATTTTGGCTCCTTAAAGCAGGTATTCTAAGCATGCAAACGAGGGGTTCAGCAGAGAACCTGGACCCTGGTGGGGAATAGGGAAGCAGAGCAAAATTAGGAAAGGGATTGTGATGAATCTTTAAAGGTTACACTTGCATTAACGTGCCTATGATGGCTGGAGCGTATCTCTATTTAGTTAAGTTTATTACAAAGAGGTTAATTGTAGTTGTTGACCATTATTGAAAAAAAATTAACGAATTAATGATCGCATCCAAGATTTTTTTGTAATACCCACAATCTACGTCCACCGTAGCCTTTTTTTTAATCTCTTTCACAACAAGCTTTTTTCTCACACATAAAACCTCCATTTGTCTTTTACTTATCATTCTCTCATCAATCTCCTTGTGTGTTCTCATCTTCTAGCCCTCCCTTTTATGCCCCCTTTCTGCTTCATCGGCCCACTTGACCTCCCCATCGACTCCATTTTCTCCACTCCCTGCCTCACATTTCAGAGGTGCAGAATTGGAATTTAGAGGCTTCATTTCCTCGTCCAGCATAGAGACCGGATACAACACAATCATGGGCAGTAATTCCACCAATATAACCATTATGAGTGGAACAATAGGTTAGCTGGGCTCTTTGCCACCAAGCCTATGGAACTGACATCTCGAAGATAACATATATATCTTAATCACCACAATGTTTCTCCGATACAATTATAATTGAATGAATCTTATAAAGGATAACGTTTTACCAACTTATTTTACCAAATATTCCATCAGAACTTACTCACACTTTGCTGCGTGTGTATTATCCCTGTGACTAGTCGATATCATATAAAAATATAGTCTGTTCTGAGTTGGACACAATACTTTCATAGAAACCTGATTCTCTGAATATTTTCTGTATATATATATATATAGCTACAAGATAATCTACATGAACCAAATAATTATAGCTTAACTAGGGACTATTATTTTATGACGATCGTCATTACCCAACAATACTAGGAAAAGTTATAAAGAAGTATTTGCTACCATCAACTAAAAATACTTTTAACAGCCTTCCTTTGTATTTATCAACCACAGTAACTATAGTTACGTTGTCACTTTTTGTTTTCCGACCACGAAAGAAAAGACAGCATTGTGTTTTGCTGAGATGACTCATGCATTTACTGTGCAATTTCATGCTAAATAATTTAAAAGGACAATTATGATATGCCAAACGGATGTTAAGAATAGATTCTCTTGACCAGTAAACAACCATAACGTAAATTATGAGGCAGTATAAAAGCGATCCAGAGCAGGTGGTTGATACTTCTGTGTCTATGCGGCAATGAATGGAGAGGGAAGGATGCTTGTGAGGTGAACCTCCCAAGCATCTCAAACGACTGCATGAACAACAGTAAGGTCTCCTCTACAGAGTGATTAGGGTCAGGGCTGGTAACCACGAGGCGTCCCTGGCATTTTAAGGCCCGTAGCTGCCTGATGATGTGGCATGCGGCCTGCCATACCGAGACGCTGGCTGCACATGGCATTTGTCTGATGTGCCAGATGGCCGGTCTGGGCCTGATTCGGGCCTTGTGAATAATCTCAAGATTATTCTACCCAATAAATACACCGTTATACAGCACCTAGAAAGCATTTTCCCCATGAGCAATGAAAGCGACGACAATGGCCAGCTCATGTTTGTTGGTGACAGATTTCAACTAACAATGGATACATGCAAAAGAAACGTGACGAAAATAAAACCATCACCTAATTGAGTTAATTCTTTAAGTATAGATGTGTCACACAATGGGAACATTACTGCATTGTTACTTTTAAGTGAATAAAACCAAAGCATAAGCCACAGTGTGGCATTGTTAAATGAAAAGCATAGCAATAATAAGTGATTTTGTTCCAGGAAAAGTACGTTTATTCTATGCTCGTATGCATTCATATATACAGGGTTTTCTCAGAAATCAATTGTTGATCGTATTTGCGGTAATCCTTCTACAGCAAACATCCATATCATCCACACCACGGAAAGCTTAACATATGAAATACTTGCAATATGTTGCATTTCAGCTGCTTCTCAAGCCTTTTTTACTTCCTTCTTTCACTGGTTTACAGAAAACTACCTCCTACTTGTTTATTTAAAGACATTTAATTAATTACACCATAGGGAAAATCCATTAACTGGAAAACGAACACACGCACGTTAAAGCTCTCTAAAAACCTTGCTCTCAGATTGCTCAAAGCCAAATCTGTTTTATGGACAGAGGAATAGATATAGGTTCATTGGATTACATTGACATTGAAACGAAAGTGCTGAGATTCCTCGAATCTTATTGGTTATTGGTGTTCCGCATCCGCCATATAAATCATCTTTTAAATGGCAGATTAGGCTTGAAAGCTATGGTAGATTTTATATTTCGTACTACATTTTAATGGAACTCTTATTTTCTAAAAGGTTGCAAATGTAGAGCATGCAAGACAATTTATACGTGGTTCCAGTCGCGTACAGGTCATGAGAAAAAATATATATTATCGGTGGGATCCATATTTAATTCATAACGTAGATGTATGGCGGCATAAGAATTTATTTTTTTTAATGGTAAATTTGCATATAATGCCATGCATTAAAAAAACTAGGCAGAGCAAAACCTGTATTCTTTCAATCTACATGTTTGTAATAATTCTGGCCTGATGTATAGATCACTTTTAATGCAAACAGATTTCTGAGCATTATGAGGGTTGTAGTCCTGTACAGCTGGAGTGCCAAAGGTTGTCTATATCTGCTACCGCACAAATTGCCTCGACATATACTGTATTTTTGTTTTTTTTGGTTTTTTTTATATTTACGCATTATGTTGTGACTTTTTGTTTTATTTTGTGACCTCTTTTCCGCCAAAAAGGACTTTTATGTTTTCGGTGGTCACATAGCATGTTTTTTTTTTTCCCCTACCCGTCAAATGTTTATTTTTACTGAGGTGTGTGTTTTACTTATTTTTATTGACACTTTTATATAGTTTCTTAATATATGAATACCACTGATCTTTAACAGACGCTGGGAATTGAAATTTAAAGAGTTGTTTTTATAGGAGATTTAATACAAGTTTTCAATCACGCAACTTTATTGGATGCAGAACAATTTTAGATTAACGGATACGCTCGTATTTAAATACCGAAATGGTTTATATGCGTTGGGTGTCTCGGTTATAAAGAGGCCTCTTTACTGAGTACCAGATTATCAGAAAGCAACTTTATTGCCAGATGTTAATGCTGTAACATCCACTTGTGTAAAGTTAGCTGATTGAAGTAATATTGCATTGGCTATACCTCTAGCTGATTTATCGGATGCACTGGTATTTTAATACTCCTGTTAAATCATGAGTGAAAGTGCCAAACTGTGATTTAAAATTTGTTCTGTTATTTTTATGTATTTCTTGTAGCCTACAAAGATTTGTAAAATATGGTCAAGCATTTACAATCATTTTACTTCAACGCAATGCAATAAAAATGTTACAAACTTAATGTCTTTATTGTTTTTCCTCTTTACTGTGGGCTGTGTGTAAAACTATTTGGAATATAAATGTGCGTGTTTGTTTTTGTATCCGGGGCATTATTCAGCCTACAAATTATTGCAGAGCTTTATGTACCCTGAAGTTTGAAAAAGAACATGATTTTTGTTATTAAATAAAAAGAGTCTTTTTTTTTTTTTGCAATATCCCCCTTGACCTGCTCTAAAAAGCTGTAAGGGTAGACATAATGAGGAAAAATGTGAATTATTAGTTATGAGCTCAGGGTTAGTTTACAAGAGATAGTTTTGTGCAAAAATTAATGAGGTCAATTTGTACATAAAAGAATAATCCGGCTGCCGAGCGTTAATGTTCAACGAGTTACCAAATAAATTAATTTCCCATTGAAATTGTGATTTGATTAAGAGAAATAAGCATGTGCTGGTCACACACAGCAGTCTGTAGTCTAATGTAAAACTAGATCATGCAAGCAAAAGTAATTTATCATTCCAATAGATCTTATGCGTCGATCTGACTCTGCTTCAGAGTGTGTTGGCATTTAAAGGGACAGTTTATTGTCACAGACAGCTTCACCCAAGTAGAATGCATATTAAAGTACTTTGTGTTAAATTTAAAAAGCAACAATTTGTGGAGAAGTTCCAGAGTTTTAGCTCCTCTGTAGAACAATGATTTGCTCCACTGATTGGCTGATTAAAGCAGCCAATCAGTGGCAGGAAATCTATCCCATTGTAAACAATTGGAACACTTTCTGTGCATGTGAACAGGGGACTTGTGAGACTCCTCCAGCGATGATTGCCAGCCTAGCACTGACTGGTGGCAAGTAAATCACATCAGGAGATTTGTTGAGTCGAACACATCTTCTACACAGCAAATAGCTGCAGGATGGGAAAAGTACATATGCTTATTGGGAGGTCACCATGTAAATTTTTTTACGTAGTGACCCCCCCCAATATTCATTTGCACTCAGCGATCGTGTACATTAAAGTCCAGTTCACCATTATGCCACTCTTGCAAGAATAGTAGAAGTATTGACACGATGTATAGTCAAGTCAGTGAGTTAAAATGACAACACACCTGCATATTCCTAGCTTACTGTATGAATCACATTAATAATGAGGCACTCCATAATGTTATTTAGAAAAGTAATCACACGGTTATTTATCAAGAGTTATATTCACAAGTCTGTTTGTTTTTTATCAGCATTTACGTCTCTACAAGAGTTGGGTACAATTGGAATATGAATGTTTCAGGTGATAGAACTACTCTGACTGACAACTTTCAATCTCTAAATAAAATTATTTTTGGAAGAATTTCCACTCCCATTGTAAGAACCAGTTTAGTTGCCTAAATTATCATTTTCCCTGATAACAGTTTTCCGTTACTTCATTGCTTGTAGTAGGCTCTTACAGTTTCTCTAAAATTGACAATTTAATTGAATGGACAGATTTCCATAGATGCAGATACTGTTGTTTATGAAATAGACGCTATCACCAACATGAAATAAAATGTACTGTACATTTTCGTCTTGGTTAATTTTATTTCTGTCTATGGGAGAATTGTTACTCTGTCAGGTAGCCATATCTAGCCCTCAAAAGACCCTATATTTTTGGGGGAGGGTGCAGGGTATCCAACAGAAGAACAGAAAAACCTGAACATACATTGAATTAGTGCTAAATTAATATAGGACAGTAGCTCATACCTGTGAATTTTCCTAAAGGTGCTGTTCCACTTAGACAAAAAAAAAACAACTGAGCTTTGAGGCATTAGTTCCTTTTATGTCGCATGACAAGTAAGCAATATGGTAGGCAATATTTTACATGATAATAAAATATTTCAGGGTTTGGACATTGAACACTACTAAAAATAATAACTGCAATGCTTATTTCTGTTACAAAAGTGTTAACTATGAGTGACAGATATCTGTGTGTTTTAATGCAATATGTCAAATAAAATTACCTTGGTTTGGAGAATGTTTTTTTTTACAAGCAAATGTCCCATGTTCATTGTGTGCCTGGATTCGTCTACCAATTACATGGTTATAGTTGTCATATTGTCTCCAGCTTGATTGTTACTTGGAAAGGAAACATGTACTGTTTATTTATTTATGCCTGCAAATCAGCATTTTTAGAAAGTAGTTGTTTCAATTTAATCAGCCCTTCCTATCCTTTGAGGACAAAAGCAACTGCCTTTAGTTGTAATGCGGTAGTTAGACCATTTTATGATTCTTAGGAGAACATTGCCATCTGCTGGAGCAGAATGCCGGATCCTGCATTGGAGAAAATCGATCTACTCATTTTCTGCAGATTTTCTTTCAATTTTCTATATAACATAATGGAAATAGGTGAAATATTATAAAGCATTTTTATCTTATCATTTCATTTCTTTCTTTTTGTACTGACACATTTTGTCTGCATGTCAATTACTTGACTAAATGTAAAAAGAGTTCTCCGTTACCACACGCTATAACATCTTGTTAACCCCTTAATGACAAAGCCCGTACATGTATGGGCTCAAAATGCATTGTTTTCAATGGGGTTAGGGACCGCCCACTGTCCTTAAGGGGTTAAATATAGTAGAACCTTTCTGTGAGCAACATCTATTTTGTGCTTAGTAAATGTATAAAATCCAGTTCTTCCCAAGTTTGGTTCTACCAAAGATGTGTGTGAACCCAAATCCTGCATTGATTCAATACAATGAAACAAAAAAAACTAAAGCCCACAGGGACCAGAATGGACTAGAGTGGGCCCTGACAGAGTTCTGAGCAGGGATAGGCTAAGGCAGGAATTCTGGAATTTAGGGGAGAAGTTTTGGTAGGGGGGTATTTAAGGTTGATGGTAACAGGGGTAGGATCCCCTTTTGTTTAACCCCGCCTGGTATTGTTTATTCCACCCTCCCTCCCTTGTGTGGTTGAGTTTTTGGGGGTGGTGTGGCTGCATTAGTCACAGTCATGGGCGGTAGCATGCCAGGTATCCAAGGGGTTAATATGGTAGTATGATCATTGGTGGTCATAACTGGTGGGAGGTTCCATGCAGGGAGTGGTGCTTGGAACATCAGGTCTGGGTTGGGGCATCGAGGTATGTCCCCTCCCAAAATTAGTGTGTGTGTGGTATGGTACCTGGATAACTTGGCAAGCTAGGTTGGTTTTGGTCTTTGGTTGGTTTTTGTCTTTGTTAACGCATTTATGTTTATTATTTCAGGTTTTCAAACCATGTTGTGTATTAAAGTTTTATTTAATTGGGTAACTGAGTCAAGCCTGGTCTGTTGGTCATATATGCTATAAAGGATACCTATATATTCTATTTTAAGAGGAAATTAATTTTTTGGGACTCAAAGTCATCATAAAATGTATAGAAATAGCAGGTATTTTGTTTATAAGGTATTGTCACCTAGATCATACGGACTTTGGACATAGCTCCCAAGTGTCCTTCTTTGGGACCCACATCCTGCTGTCCCTCTTTCCTATTTTTTTAGCATTACAATTGCTTTCTCGTCATTATTTATAATTTTAGATTTGTGTCTTGTTTAATGTAAGATGGACCCAACAAGTAAATATCTGTAATAAATTAAAGAAATAGTGGAATCTATGGAATTCTTAACTTGTAGTCCAGAGTGGTAAATGTGTTTTCTGGGGCGCCAAAGCTAATATTTTAGGAATCCATTACAAATAATTGTAATTATAAGCAAAGTAAAACAATACACATTTTTATGGTGAATCTGAATCTCATTGGCTTAGCATGCCTCTACATTTTATAGTGATTATTGATTTAGTCTTGCATTGTCTATGCCATATCAAAGTTTGCTACTATTATTTTGGGGGCACAAAGGGGGTAGGTTTTTGACACTAGGCTTGCCTTGCTTGTATTACCTATTGAAATTAAGGTCTAACTGAAGTTATATTAATGAACTTGTTGTGTCAGGTAAATAGATACTAAACGCTGGAATAGGTTTGTGCTGCCGAAGTTACTTTCCTATGGATAAAAACAGGCCTCTTGACATAACAGGGAAACGAAGAACTTCATGTCAAAAAGATCTCTTATGATTTGCTTTCATGTTATCTGGTGATGGAAACATTTTATTCCTCCTACACACTGCAGCATTTCTGACATCTCCCTCATTAGCTTATGCTGGCATTGTTGGATCAAGTCATGGAAAACTGATGCTGTCCATGGGCCCTCAAGCTTTCATAAAATATGTTCAAATTATAACCATGGTTTTAGAAGTGAATGAGATGATTAGCACTCAAATTATCAAATAAATCAAACACTGAAAAGGCTCTGCCAGCTTTCTTTCTTTTACAAAGGATATCAATTAACTGTACAATGTCAGCATTCAAACTCTAGTAACCTAGAGGAACCTTTTCTCACGTTTTCCAGAAATCATCTGTATAGCAAAGTTAGGCATGAATATATAAGTGCAATTTTCTTTTACTTCTGTTTTAGTTTCTAGTTTACGAGATCTTGTGGTAAACAATCGAGTAAACTGTGGGACTATCTGGATAATGAAAGTCATCATTAGCAGGACCTCATTCGCTCTGCTTGTGAGTAGGAAATGTTACCCAAATTCTGCATGACTTCCTACAATGATGACTTGACTGATTTGCAGACAAAATTTATTGGAACAATATAAAAAAATATTTACTTTTCTTCTATGCTACACCCTGGCTTCCGTTCGCAAATCATCATGCTGGGCTTGCTGGCAAATGAGTTGAGTTACTCAGGCCAACTTGACTGATTTAGCTAAAATTTGGTAGCTTGTCATTTATTAAATTTTACTTTGTTGCATACACAGTTCAAGTCTACATGAAAATGTGAAAATTAAAGGGAACCAGTGCTCATGTGAGGGCAAGCGTGTACTGTTTGCGGTACTAAAGGACTAAATTCAATTTACAAAGCATCTATTTTGGGAAAGCATTTTCTTGAGCCACGATAAATGTTTTCGTATATTTCAGAATCACTAAAAGAAAATGTTCTGTTCACCAAAAGCATACCATAATGATTAGAACATATAACAGTTACACAGTCTTCAGGCTTTTAGGCGACAAATCCAATACATTCTGCCCCATGTTCTAAAATTAGCCCTTGGGGTAAAAATATATAATTTATTAGAGTCATGTTGCACAATTTGCTTTCATAATATTATTGCATCATTTACCTCCAAATTCATTTTGTCTGCTAGGTTAGATGGACCATAGAAAATTGGAAAGCCTAATAATATATGAAGACACTCTGAAATACTGTCACAACAACTGTCAAACATTATGAGTAAAGGTGATTGAAGAAAAATTAAGGGAAACCCTGTTGGGTTTGAATAACTGTTAGCGGAGCTAATTAAATGTGTAATCTAGAGGGAAAGTGTTATGAAAACCTTTTAGCCATTTCAAGGTAAAGCAGCCTTTTCATTGAATAGAATAGCATTCAAAGAGCGTAACATCAAACATTAGCCTTTTAGGTTTTCAGAGGGACAAAAGAACTTGGGGTTGTTCCTCGACCGTAATTGAGCAAACCTCCAATTCCTACAGTCTCATAGCATAGGAGAAGGAGCAGAAGACAAGGAGAGGGACTGACCATGTCGTCGTGGATGAAGTGGGAGAAGAGTGGAGGTTACTGTTGTCCTTTCTGGATATTACTCCCCATCATCTATAGGATAGGGAATGAGCCAATGGGCATAAGCTACCTCTGCTCACGTTATTAACTGATTAATCCCTATCTCCTGCGTACATGAAGTGTGCAAAGTGAAGCAGATGGACTTTTGAGGTATTTGTTTTTCCAGATTTGCCACTTTGATTGTTTTTGCAGTTTTGTTTTTGATGATTTTGCATCTCAATAACAGTGAAGTGTTAAGTTAAAAAAAAAAAACTAAGTTCTTATTTGTTGGAAAAAGAGTAGTCTCAAAATTCTAAAAAAAAAAATGTTAAAAATTTCTGTTATAATTGCTAATTTACTGGATTTCATATTACTACCATACATTCAAAAGAGATGTAAAAATAGGGAAAATATGTTTGATATACTCTATTTCAATTTTTTACCATCAACCTCAATCAAAATGTGAAATCGTTGAATTTCTTTTTAAAAAAACTTTGGTGTTAATTGGATTGATATCAGACACAGCTTGATCACTTTAGGTCAGGTGTAATATCTTTTTCGCAAATGGAAAAAAATGCTTTTGCCATTTTGATCCTTTGTGACATGTCCTGTCCATGTCAATGTCTTTCTTCAAACAGTGGGGGTTTGCAGGTGGCTACAGTCACTGACACAAAGTCATCTGTGCGCCCAATAAGAAAACCCAAACATATATTAAAGCTAAAAGCATTACTTTGATAGATAAAAACCCCTATAGTTAGCTTTATAAAGTTTGATAAATTAAACTCACATCTATAATTCACATTTATCTCATTTACAGAATAAATGTTTGAAAATGAAAGCCATATTTCTCCACAGGGGTCTGGATCAATTTCTCTTTTTCAACTTAATTCAATCATTCATTGAAAAAGATGCACAGCGTTACGAAACAGAATTTATTTCTTCCTTTTGTACAACCAGAGATGCCACATGAAAATAAATATTTGTTCTTGGCTATAAATCAATTTTATTTCTGGATATTGAAATCTCTTATTGCTTTCATCACAATGCAATGCTGATGTCATCTGGAGGAGGTGTAGGGTATCTATATATATACAATGCTTCATTAAAATGACTCTGTATGACATAATACTTGTCAGATTTTTCACACCTATTACATAATACATTTACAGTATACATCTGTGTACCCTATCTGTGGATGAACCGTTTCTCTCCATATTTTACAAAGAAAATGATAGTGAACCAATTCAAAGTACATAGAGGGATAGAGTGTAGTTTTCATCTGCAATTTTTGCTGCAGTCTCTTGCAGCTTTTAACTACACATTTTACTGGTTATTTTCAATTACATCAAATTGACACTTCTTACCTCCTATGTATGTAATACAGTACACTGGCATTAAATCTTTGCTAGAGCATAATTAAAGATATCTTATGCTACTAATAAAAATTTAAAGGAAAAAAAAAACACATTTGTTCTTCCTCGGGATTTACCACGTGGCAAGTTAAAATGTTTATTAAAATAATATTTTCCTCAATGCTTGGTAGGTCTTCTCATAGAATAAGCACCATGTTTTCCAAATTTGCCATTTTTTTGTTTTGTTTTTGTTACCACGTATAAAGTATGTTAATGTCTGCTGTTGGAAATGAACAAAGCCTTATTTCCTGGGCTTTTGACCATGTTTTATTCTGCAATAAGGTCAGTCACACTTGCAGACGGGATCATTCTAGGAACAGTTCAGGGCCCTTTCATGTTGGAATCCTTAGCAGACTGTGGAGCGGCAATAGCTTGAAGGCTGCAAGAGGAAGGATCACAGTAGCCTGCCTGGCCAGGGGGGCCTGGAGGTCCCGGAATTCCGGGCTGACCAGCAGGGCCAGGTGGACCTCTCTCTCCATCCCTTCCATCCTGACCATAACTTGGTTTTCCAGGTTCACCTGTGAAGAATCCAAAGACACTTGGTCAGATTACAAAAGTTAAGCATAATATGAGGCCTTGAAACTCAAAACAGAGAGGAGCCAGGTTCCAGCATTTCACAGGAGGGTCTGGGTTGGTTTAACCCTTATTAGGTCCATTTCTCTCTTCCCGTGGGTTACCAAATAACTATCATTGCATGTGAACCTTACAATTATCAGATCTGCATGTGACACAAAAGTCTAATATGGGACAGCCTAATATAACTAAAACAGTGACGTTTTATGCAGTTGCAATTGCTGTTATTTTGGTTAATTTGATTGGAAGAATTGAGAACTCTCTGCGTTGGTACTGTGCCAAGAGCCCTATAGAGATGTAGTGTGAGAATTTGCCTTTGGCCTCAATTAAATATTCTAAAAGTGTGTTCATTTGCCTCCATATGTACAAACGTCTCTATTAGCTATGGCCGGGTGAACTTTATTACTGCCTTAGCTTTTGAAAAACCTCAATACAAATGAGTTTTATTTACAAAAGCAATCTAACACATATTTTAACACATGGTGGCTCATGGTAGTTTTTTTTTTACAACAGCAAAAAGGCTGGTTTGTGTTATCGCTCATTCACAATATGGAAGGTCTACGTTGATGACAGCCACCAAGTGAAACTTGAACTGTTGCCATTCAAGAAATAGCTCAAGCTTTTCTTCCTCCTATGGTAGTAATTAGTCACGTTCAATCGTAAAAGGACACACACTATTGTCTGTGTCTCCAGAGGGCAAATGGGCACAGCTTGTGTGCACAGTCTTCACTGTGATTGTTCCAAACTACAGCCATTTTAACCTCCTTTGCTAATCACTTACTACCCATTACAGTCCTGCTCTACATGTCAGAGATCTCACTGGGTTTGCCTTTGGTTATCAGAACTAATCTTCATTCTCAATTCTGCAATTTTATTTTTTTAATTTCCAGAGTACCTCCAATCCAGTTCACTATTTCCATCTTATTTATGTTCTTTAGCCCCACTTTCCATACAAATTCTGTTTTTTTTAATCTCACCATTATATCCAACATCATCCCCTTCTGCCTCTCTGTGCGCCCATATGCTTTGGGCTTTGACAGGTATATATTACCTTTTTATTTTTCTTTAAACACAATCCTGTTGAGGTTTTTTGTTACATTAGAATCCATTAAATCATTATTATCATATAGTTACCTGTAATAACCATTAATAACCATTATCATATAGTTACCTGTAAGGCCTGGTAAACCTGGCAATCCTTTAGGACCTCTTCCGGGTAATCCTCTTTCTCCTCTTTCCCCTGTTTCACCTACATTGTATACAAGTATCTTGTTATACTTTATTCAGTTTTATCGCATTTATTTATCTTATTAAACTTGATACTTTTATTTATTTTGGACTTAAATATAACCCTTTTTTAGCCAGGTGCATTTATCAAAAACTAATGGGTATCTTATAGATCAGAGCTTCTTTGCTGCAAATCCGAGTAAGATCTATAATCGCGAGCTACTTCTATTTAGGCCAATATAGTATTAATAAACATTCTCTAGAATGTTAAATTTCCAAAATATATTATACATTTTTTATTTAAACATTCCACTTTTCTCACACACAACAGTTTGCACTTCGTGACTGTTCCTGGAGGATCTGGAATTATGAATCGCATGGCATTTATGCAATTATGCTAAGCAGTAATGAAAGTGGTAGAGGAATATAAATCTGAAAAATTAGATTCTCCCTTCACACAATAAATAAAGCAAAGGTTAAAGTCCAAATTAAGAATCATCTTGAAACGGAAATATATTCTGATCTTCACAAACCCTTTTTCTGTTTAAATAGCCTGAAAACAAATACTCAAAAACGTTGATTGATTTTGTACTGCCTTTCATAATGTCATACTGCGGTTAAATTGACCCTTGTGTATTACAGAGTCATGCACTCAATCTTAAACCGTATACGTTAAACTGAGAAACAGCTCATGGATTCAATCTTAAAGCTTATATATTACATGTATAAAAGTAAGGTCACACACAAGTATGTTGCTATAGAAAAAGGTGCTGTTACAAGCAATAGGTAATCTTTTCCAATTATATTTTTAATAGTTCGATGTAACTTTGAGTTTCACAGTAATAACTAGGCCTTGTTTTCAAGAATTATGACTAACTTCAGTATTTGAAAGCTACCCTCTTCTATGTTGCTTTTTAATAAAACTGCTATATAAAAGTTTGACATTTTTGGTATATTGACCCTTGAGGCATTTAAGTTCTGATACTGATTATATTTAGCCCCTTAGGTCCTATGTTTTTTAAGGATAATTTTTTAAGGATCATACTACATGACATTGATATCACATAACCTAAAAATAAAGTGGCAAATTATGGCTACTTATTATTACACTTCAGTATAAATAGCAGCATGCTCATTGCAATAGCATCCTAATCTTACCTTTTGGACCTTTACGACCAAGCTCGCCAGGTGGACCCTTGAGTCCAGGCAAACCTCTGGCACCAACGTGTCCAGGTAAACCATTTTCTCCAGGAGGTCCTGGAGATCCAGGTGGCCCTGGTCGACCAGGCAAACCAACAGCCCCAGATTCAGGCCTTCGTAGGCTGGCTGCCAAATTAGCTAGTTGTTCTATTACAATTAAGCAAATATAAAAAAAAAGGAATTATTTAGCAGATACAGACTTAGTGTATAGTATACAGTATACCGTATATATGAATACAATCAAATATACAATCATATCAAAGATTTGAATGTTCATTTTAGCCATTAATCTGACCACACATGTCCTGAACACTGAGATTAAAGCCTGTTCTCACCAAGTACAAAAACCAAGTTATCAGTGACTCATTAACACTTTGCTGTTATTGCAGTTTAGTGAAATAACTCTGAATTTGTGTATATTGTGTAGTGTCTGTGCTTGTGGCAATATCAAAACACGTACATGTTTTATGGAAACATCAATGACTACACTGGCAGCACATTATTTGTATACAAAGTATACAATGATAGTTGAGTTTCAACCACCAGTGCCCTTGTTGAATTAGCCCAGGATGGCAACAATGTTGACTAGTACCATTACTCTGACGTAATCCTAATAACGGTTTCATAACTAAAACAAAAATGTAAAACAAACAAAATGTGCATACATTGATTTTAACAAATACAACCAAAGGTACGAGGTTCTGAAACTGTACTTGCCTTGTAATACTCTCATGCATACTTGTTTAATGTGCTGATCTGTTGGTTCTTTGCCCTAAAGAACAGTAAATATTAGCTATTTGATGGTTTTACAAAAAAAGAAAGCAAACACAATGAATTACTGACTTACTGCTGGCCCTTGAGTTCCTGGTAATCCAGGTGCACCTTGTTCACCCTGCATCCCACGAGGTCCAGAAGGACCTTGAGGACCTTCAACGCCAGGTTGGCCACGGCTTCCTTCAGGACCACGATTACCAGGCTCACCAGGACTTCCAGTCTATATAAATACAAAATACATTTTCAATGTAAACACACTTGCAGATACACCTAATATGTAACATTTTTTGTAACCAAGCGTTTTACAAAGAATTTTAGACTGGTGACTTTTCTACATGATTGACTAAAATGCATGAAAAATAGCCCTAGTACTCAGGTAATAAAAACATGACACGGTGGCCATGTGGGTACATGATTCACAAGCGCAAATATAAAACTAACTATACTTTGACAGAACTCAGAACTATTATAAATTGCAAGTCCTCTTTTGACAAAGATCTTAATAAGAAGAATAGTGGATTATAATCTAAAGGGTGCAGACAAGGATTACTTCTCCAAGCATACAAAAGAAAGCATGTACATTTGCATAGTTTCTGTCAAATCTGAATGATCTGAAAACTGACTTTAACTTTTTATTTATGACAATCAATTAACAAAATAGATAATTGTTTTGATTTAGCCTTTATTTTGTGAGGATAGACTATATCTGTATTCAAGTCACTTAAAAATAAGTCGTATAGGTAAAATTGTCTATAAATATCATTTTTATTATGCAAGTGCGTGTGGATTAGCTTTTATATTCTATATTGTTGTAATTGTGTAGTAGAAATTAATTTGAAGTAACGGTTGTATTAGTAATGCATGAGATCTTTTAAATGTAGCACTGGTTGGAAGATTTAGAAGTAGACTACTGTAAGGAGGAACTGAAACCAATTTTAATGATTATCTAAAGTAATATATGTATATTGGCATTATTGTGGAAATATTTATTCAGATTTTTTTTTCTACTTACCGATCCTTTAGGGCCAGGATTTCCAATTTCACCCTAGTTATAGAAGATATGAAAGAAGATTTGGTTACTAACTGAAAGCATTATAAATGCTTAAACTTATGGAGGGAATAGAGGTAACCATTCTACTGATTTATAGAAATCAATTGAATGATATCAAACACAATATATAGATTATAAACACCATATGGCAAGCTTCTAATAACATAAAAGCTCAGTAACTGTAGCTTTAATGATAGCAAGGCATGTGAAACCAGTTGCTCAACCACAATAGTTTTAAATACGTTTCCCATTATTTGTCTTTTTGTTTTTCCAGACAGTCAGTTCTGAAAGGGAAACTTGAGAAGGTCCTGTTGGGTTATACGCAAAGTGATTCAGGATACTGGGTCAATCCATTGGTTGCAATGGTGATAAGACCCCTTTGCACAAGAATCACTTTGAAATTTGTATTTTCGTGGAAAAGGCCATATGTAATAATGGAACCCTACCTGATCACCCTTTTCTCCTGCAATGCCTTCTTCTCCAGAACCACCCTAAAAGAATTTCACAGTTAATAAATGTATACAAGATCACCTTAATACTTCAGTAGGCTCTGCAATTAGGTTTTTATTAATATAGAAGAAGAAGAATTTACCTGTTCTCCTTTAGGCCCAGTCTCACCAACTCCACCCTAATTAAACAATTAAAAAAATACAATGATGTAAATATCATGGTAACGTAGTGATTCTTCACTTGAAGCATGACCACTGTAACAGTATTTTTTCAGTAATAGGGGGTCTTGCGTTCCATACACGATGACCTAATGTGAGAATTAGTGAATGATACAGATCATGCAACAACACTGTTTAACAAAACTGTCACTGATCACAAAGGGTCCATGTCTGGTATACTGGTGTTGTATCTATACAGATCCCAACAGTTCCTAATTCAGTTCCCGTAAAAGGTCATGACGCATGGGACAGAGCTCATAGTGAAAATTCTAAGTAAGAACGCTTTTTTTCCCATAAAGGGTTTTGAGGGGTGGAAAGTGCAATTTGTTGCTATTATTTTCAATATTATTAAATGTTTTGGTGTCAGGGGAAGCACTAGGTTTTCTTGCTCCATAGCTGAACCATAGTTGTCTCTACATTCTCATGCATTAGGCAAAAGCTTTTAGTTTATCATTCTCTTGGGTTGGCCAAGCAATAGACGCTAGGTAGACTCTAGGTAGAAAGAAAGAAAGAGGCATATAGCCAACCAGAAATCCAGTCTTCAATAATAGTTTCTAATAAGGAAACAGCAATGTTTTATTTTATTTATTGCATATTTTATCATTGCTTTTGGTGGGATTTGGTTAGAATCTGTTTCTATTTGTTTCTGTTTCTTAAACTGTTCTGTGTGCAAATAAACAGACTGCAGAAAGAGATACGTGGAATGACAGGATCAGAGGAGTTGGTTGAGATAAATAGATTAAATCCCAGGAGTTGAAGCACTTTGGAAATATTCTAAGCACCACACAATTATAGGAAGATGTTATAAACATGTTTTTGCATATGTTTAGTAATCAGTACAGTCAGGACTTGTCAAAACCAGATTAAAGCCACAACAATCTAAATGCTGGAAATCAAACAAACCTAATTTTATTACAAATTCCATTTTCCCTTGCAGCTGCATACTCAGCATATCAAGCTAAGCTGAAATCTTATTTCAAAATTAGAGAAAATGAAGCAAACAGAAAGAGCAGGAGATCTGTCTGAATAATTATTTTGGGTATATGACCTGACAAAGTAAATACGGGATAAGCTGTTCTACAATTCTGAATAATGCACTACTATGTATTCCGTGTGTAAAGGTGGTATTTCACTCCGACAAAACATTAATTACGCTCTCTAGCATCCAGGGCTGGCTGAAGCATTCCTTGCAAGAAATCTGATTGAGGATTGGTTTGATTAAAGGATTAATTGTTAGAAGGGTTCGGACATTCAACAGTGAGGTAGTATGGGTAGAATGGCACCCTTAATGCAACTAAACAGCCTGTGGACTTAAACGTTTAAATACTGAATGTTTTGAGTAGCACACAGAATCAGTGAGCTATTTATTTATTGGAAAGCATTGCTTTTAACTTATACTGTCTGTCACCTTCTTATATTACTGAAAGCTAGTTCTGATGATGTGACAAACGGCATAGCAAATAGTCACTTATTCTTGAATAATACCCATCTTAAAACATTTTAATACCGACAGATCCGCAGAGAAAGAAGCATTTCTGCACCTCTCTCTTTCTCTCTCTCTCTCTGTGAATCTGTCTGCATTGTTCTGGCAGAGTTTTGGAGTATTTCTGTAAAAGGAAGCAGCCACAGTTCTCCCCACAGGAACAGCTTCTCCCCGTTCCTCCAATCCAATATGGAAGCACTCTGGGATAATGCAATGGACAATGCGAGAAGATAGCAGGTAGAAGTGACCAAGACAGAAGACAGAGGACCCAAAGAACAAAAAAGAGGCAAGACAAGATAAGGGGACAGGGACATGGAAGTAGTTGGCAGAGAAGGTAGGGAGACATTGAAAGACATCGCGAGAGAGTGCGAGAAACCACAAATGTCATTTCTGAAATTGGAAAGATCCTCCTTCATTCCAACTGAAATGAATGGACCAAAAATTAATCTGAAAGGTTTTTGGTCCATGTGCACAAGTCTAGTGCCTGTGATTAACTGATTGGGTTACTGATATATTTTTAAATGATGAAAACAAGTAGACTTTTCTGCTGCTATATGCTACTAAGCCAGACTAAATATATATTATAATAAAACATTAACAAATTAATTATAGCAATCACTACACCAAGTTCCAGAAGCACTCTTATGGAAATACCACAAAGTCAATCCCTAATAACTTTTCTTGAGCTAGTCAGGTGTTTACTAACAGTAATATTTCGAGTTTACTTGTAAATATTTTATGTACAGCTAAAGAGAATAAACAGTTCAATACAACAGTCTATTCCTAATCGTCACCATTTTATGAAGATTGCAGGGTTTCTGTTACTCAACTTTACAAGTAGAACTTACTTATTTTTAGACATAGGTAACTACATCTTTACAGGAACGTGAAGTAAAGCAAACATTGAAGTAGTATTTCATTCCATCATCTTTAATCAGTCGTGATTCTCGAAATCATTATATTTTGAAGAAATTCAAAGGCTATTTTATTTTAGACCTCAACATTTGCTTAACTATACGCCTTTTGATTTCCCCAACTGTGCAGTTGTATCTAACTGCTAACCCACCGTACGGTTGTAAACTAGAAAGGAGTTTTGATCATATTGATAAAATTCAACGTTGGCTTGCCTACAGACACCCAGGTCACTTGCTAACTGTGTCTTATTCAATGTGGTATTTTCTATGACCTTTTTGCTCAACATTGCGGAAAGCTGTATTATCTCTTCATGATTGCAAGAAAACATTTTTAAAAAAAAAATAAAGTAGCCTTTTTTCAAAATGTCTTTTTTTCTTAGGTTATCCCAAGAATCCTAATTCTCCAGTTAACATTATAATAGTCAAAAATCAGCCATAATTAAAAGCCGATCAGAGTAAGAAGTACAAAAAAAGAGTATTAATAGGCCGCCCATGTGACGTTAGGAACAATGGCATTTCTCTTTGATTCCTGCAGTGACTTCAGTCAACATGAATATTTTATCTAGTCTCCCATTGCGAAGAGTAATTAATTCATAAGTGCTCTAAATTAGAACTTCCCAAAGGATTATTTTCCATGTGAAATCACATTAATTAATGTCACAGGCCAATTTTTTTAATCAATCTGCTTTATTTGAATGTGTTTTAGTTGATTTTCTATAAGTATTCTCAATCAAGCACCTCTTTGCAAGTTTGAAATCCAAATGATAATTTGTGAATAATGGGAATTTCTTTTCCCTAAGAATATATTTGTATTCACTGAAAGCTGTGTATAATATTCTAGCTTTAGTTTACTAACTGTGTGGTTATACTTTACATTTTTTTGAAAACAGAAGCTGTATGGTTATGAACACTGTGATATTTCATTAGTGCAAACGCTAAGGTGTGAAATGTAATTTAACACATGGAACATTCAAATGTGGTAATTACAGCATGCTCTATAATTATTTAAGTATGCACATAGTTTGATTTCTAAGGTGCTTGTTCAATGTAATTACTGGGATAATGTATTATATTTTCAGCAATAGAATGGAAATAGTGTGATTTGATATGTCACAACATCTGTTTAATGAGTTTCGCTCAGTTTTCTTTACTGGGCACTTCAACATACTGTTTCATTAGGTCAAATTATAAATAATAATCTTGTTGTACAATATATATCAAATTCATTCAGTTTTGTTTAAAGGGACACTCCAGCTATCAAAGGCAATTAACAATAATAATTCATATGATAGATGAGTGGTCCCTTTAAATTCACATGGTTGCCCCCCCCTAATGAAACCAGTTTCCTTCCAAAGAGTAAAAAAATGAAAAAAAAAAATAAAAAAAATTAAGTAAAAAAATTAAATACATAAAAATTAAGCCATACTGCTTTGTTTTAGAAAGGGAAAATGTAAAAGGAAAAATAATTAAAATTAAAAAAATGTCCCACTTAGCCCTACCACTATAAGTTAAAAAATTAAAAAAATACCAGGTACGTGGTAATCAGCATATTACTTCATCACACCATGGGCTACCAGTGAAATAATTTGTAACTTAAAAAACTTAATACAGTTACTTATATATATTCTTTATGAATTACTGTTAAAGCCGTATAATTATAGTTTACTGAAATTAAAGGAAATCAAAGGATGAAATGTTATTTAAAGAGTGCTATAGCTCAGTGTTGACAGTAACACATCCACAGGTACTGGAGGAGAGGTCCTCGTTCACAATCTATTAGAATATGATACTAATCATTAAGTCAAGGCCATCTGCATATCATACTCCATAGAATGCCATATATTCTTCTTTATTCTGGACAGGCTACTGAATAGTCCATTTTCCAGAATTTACATTTTGTCCACTGGAATAAAATCCATATTAAACCCATATGTGGTTTTGTGTGCTTTCAAATTATGTCTATTATCATTCTGCTAA
Organism: Spea multiplicata; assembly: GCA_009364415.1. Taxonomy (NCBI): domain Eukaryota; kingdom Metazoa; phylum Chordata; class Amphibia; order Anura; family Pelobatidae; genus Spea; species Spea multiplicata. The sequence goes on from VKOC01016517.1 coordinate 35,541, forward strand.
ATGTGATTCATTATCCCATATGGCAAACATCAATTCACTTAATTAAAAAATATATGCAATATTTTTTATATGAAACGCAATAACTGGGTGTAACGCTGCCAGTGTTCATCACTGTAATCATCTCAGCATATTTCATAAATGGCCCAGCTTTTCTTTAATTAAGCATTTTTCTGACCGAGAGGCTGTCTTCTCGTCTTGCTAATTATATGCCCTAGTTGTTTCTTGCAGTTCAGCCAACAGAAATAAAACGAAAATCCTACAGAATGGCCTAATACAAAGATAACATGTCCTCTGTACTAAGCGCAATTGCTCTACAACTCACACTGCTAATTCCAGATATGAAGAACAAGCCAGGACATTAAACTCTACACCAGATGAAGATTTATCCATTTTGGCTGGGCCGTTTATTCACATGCTATTTTCTAACTGAAGCAGAAAACCGATTATAGATTGACTGTTTAGATCACTGTGTGAAAAAGGCCAAATTTTCAGGAAATGATGCCATTTTCACATAAAAATGTTAACGATTGACCACCCTGTTTGATAATATTATGGAACATTGTCTAGCATAATTCGAGTCATTCTTCTTGCGAAGGCCTTGAAACTGAAGCCGCTCTAGAAACAGTTTTTAAGTTCTTACCCTGTCACCTTTCAGTCCAGGAAGACCAGGAGGACCAGGCAGGCCAAGAAAGCCAGGATCACCTAGAGGACCCTTAAGAAAAAGAGAAACAGAATAAGTGTTGTTATATTTAGCAAAAAGTGTGTGTTTGTGTGTATTTTTTTCTAGGGGGATAAATGGAAATGATGTTATTTTAAGTGAATATCATGAAATGGCACAGTCTACTGTTTATTCTTTGTTTCCCTTGTGAGCTACCATTGGAGGCTTACATTCCAGCAGAACAGAGCATTCTTTCAGAAAGAGATGTGTATATCCGCCATGCAGCTACTATGTAAATATTGGCCAGGACGCTCTGAAAGAGGGCATTCATCCTCCTGCTCATTGCTTCCAGACAGAGGCATCTTTTGCACTGCTCTCTCCTGTTTTTCTTGGTTTTTTGAAGAATTTAAATATTCTACACGCTCGTTTTAATTTATTGTATTCGTTCTTGTTTGCATTTTAAGGTCACGGTTTATGTTGAGGATTAAAATACTTATATGGTATAAATAAATATAAAATATAATATGGTATATTATGTCATACGTAGCCCTCTTTGTTAGATATTTTAGTCCTCATATCAGTGTCAAACGTACTTGTTTTCCGGGTGGACCTGGGGGGCCGATAGGTCCTGGTTCACCTCTGTCGCCCTTGATAAAAAAAAAAACAAAGAAAGATATTTTAAGAAGAAACTTTGCGCAACCTGCCTGATACATATATAATATTACTGTTTTGAATCGTTTTTTTTCTTTAGAATATATATATAATATTTATGGATTTGCTGTGTTACTGTGTAATAAAAATACGTTCACCGCATGCATTTGCCCTAGATTGCTTTACAGTAAAGACTGGTAGCTAGACAAATAATCTTTGCATGTAAAGTATTTTATAAATATTGATTTAAGTGATATCAGCGATTGTTTCCTCGAACTTTACAAGCAATGTAATTCCATTAAATCCCTTTTATACCCTCCAGTAAAGGAAAGATGGATGTTCCCATTTAAGCAACAAAAAATATCTATACAAACAAAATATGTATATAAAACCACAGGCAATGTTGATCTGTTGAGATTGATGACGGTCTGCTGCATTTTAGCTCGTAACTGGCTTGCCCCCAATATACTGGAAACAAGGTAGGCAATAAGCAGAGACTAACATCAGTCCGGACGCCAAAGAATGCCAGTATGCCAATGTGATTGCCGGAGCGGAAGTCAGAGAGCCATGCTGACAACACGTCAGTCTCTTGCCTCTTCCACTAATACATTATATTTATTCGTTAACAATTGATTTATAGGGCAAACACATTATTTAAACAACGCTTGCATTGTTTGGAAGTAGATATATTAACCTGTCGGTCTTTAAGGTAAGCAAATAGAATATCTAGCATTCATTTTATACAATAAAGAAATGAGACTTAATTATCCCTTAGGAATAAACTTATCAAAGTATCTGTAATCACACAATCAGTGTAATTATGCAAACAGTCCTGATTAGGTCCTGCGGTTTCCCTAAATATTGTCAGTAATTAAGAATAATTAAAGTTCTTGTGTTGATATGTTTTCCTGAAAAGAAGAAATATTTTCCCTGTTTTTACGTAAATCTCTGGAGCACTTATAAAACCTTGGAATAAAGGGTTTACAAGGCATGTCTTCAATGGGGAGGTGAGTCTGTGATGTGTTCTAGCTTAGCAGTCAAGAACATTTGAATTCTTTGCAAGGCCTCGCTTCTAAATAAACAAGAACCTCAAAGCGTGTTCATGTGATTTATTTATCAGAGAGTTAGCACAACGTGATAGTTTAAATTGAACAATGCTAGCAAAGACGGGCAACATCTGTGAACTTGTGGTTGGATTTTCAAACAGGCAGCAATCCGTTTAAGAAATATATTCCTACATGTTTTCAGTGTGCCACTAAAGTTATTATAATGCTTTCTGTTTCTTCTGCAAGGTTTCCGGAGAATCCAGAACCCGGTGTTGTTGCAATTACAATATCTGAAATTAACATTTTATTGGTGTCTGCTGCATATTTAAATGTTAGATTATATGTACATTTTCAACACAAAGATTATTCGTAAGAATTAGTATTTGTAAATCCTTGACCTACCGGAGGACCAACAGGCCCCATGGGTCCGACTTCTCCCTGAGGTCCTTGATCACCCTGTTTTCAGAAGCGGACAACAACGTTATTAGCGGTGATAAAACATATACATGAGGATTTCATTACAAATAGCAGTGATGATATGTCATCGTTTGATGTAGGTATGTACCTCTGAGATTAGGAGATTAAAGAGGAACTATCACTTACCCAGGATCATTAAATCAACATTACCTATACCCTGTATAGGTGGAAATATCTAAATTAAAGGTGTTGATCTGTTTTTTTCTTCAATGATGCTAAGGTTATTGGAAAAACCTATTACCTTTATTTCATGTCTTCTAGATCTGCCAGCAAAAGGGGAGGGATAATCATAATTGCGAATTTAAGATTACTGCTTCTATTGGTATAGACAAAAGGTGGGTTTCTGATATGTGTATATATAGATTATTTCAATCCTTCAACCCATTATGCAGGTTTATCATATTTATATATATAATGGAATGTAAAAGCAGGATTAAGGCACATGACAGGATCATTTCAAAACAAACACAACATAAATCACTACAGGAAAAATAAATTAAATCTTACAGGTTTACCAGAGTTTCCCATTAGTCCAGGTACACCAGGAGAACCAGTGTTACCCTGTTGGAAAGAAAAAATAAATAAAATGACCAGGGGCGCTTTGTATGAAATCATAAAATATAAGTTTGTTTACCAAACTACAGGTTGGAGTTAAAATAAAAAAAAAAAAAGCAAAACAAAAATTACACCTTTTCAAATGATAAAACCTTTCATTAATCACTGTTTTTATTAAATGTGGTTACCTTCTCGCCAGCGGCTCCTTTAGCTCCTGGATTGCCTGGCATACCCTGTAAGAAAAAAGAAATATTCTTATGTATATTCAACGTGTATTTTTCTACATCAAAGAAAAATACATTATTAATTATTGCCATTTTTTTTTCGCCTTGGAGAAAAAGCAAAGATGAAGAACAAAGTATTAATCTCTATGGAATAATTAATGGTGTTTAAAAAAAAAAGTGATTAACGATTGTTTTGTGCTGAACGTGGGCATCAAGAGGAGGGGGCAGGAGGAGGCAACAAAGGGACACTTGCCCCTACACTTGAAATCCTTTGCGAGGGCTACCTTTAGGAAGAGGCAAGCAGAGGACCCAGCAGGATCTACCCATAGTCAGTGCAAGCTTCTTCTTGCAGACTCTTCTTTGAATGGTATGCAAGTGAAGCTTGGGAGGTACTTTTTGTTAACCCAAATTTGAAGCGTAAATGGGTTGTCATTAGATTACTTTCACCTGGGTTTTATGTTGTCAGTGGTAGTGACTTGTAGTTTAGCTAATATTGCCACAGTTTGGATTTTACTTCTTTAAACAACTCTAAGCAGCTACTTGGAGTCATTTTTTTATGAGCATGGCAAAATGTGAGCTCCACCAATGCTCCACTTTATTCCACTGATGCTCAGCTATTGTTATGCTACTGAACTTTGTTAGATCTACAAAATATATGTTTCTTTCTATACATCTTAGACACCAAGTGGGGCTTCTATAACCATGGTAATACTGTGCCTTGCCTCTTGCTTGAGATGTGATAAGAACTACCTTGAGCTACTATGTCTTATCTCCAAATCATCAAGGATAAATCCAGGCAATTCCTAGTTATTGTAATAAGCCTACCCTGATGTGTCTTGTTTGACCAGGAATTGTTGAGAGCTATGGATGGGGCATGGGGTATACTATATTATCTGTAGTAGTGTAGGCTACTCCATAAACATAATTCTACAGGTTGGGCACTATTTATATATTTTAATTAATAGAAGTGGTTGAATAAATATGGCAGAACAATGATACTCAGACTAGCAAGACAAATGTCTACTTGCTGAGACCTTAAAATCACAATTATACACAAATATATAATTCAATAGGGTGAAATATTCATGATACAAATATACTTCGGACTTTGTTTACCTAACTTAAAACCTTAGCATTAAATGCTAGCAAAAGGTAACATGCTGTTTTTTTATATTTTTTTTAAACATATGTAGATCATTTAATTACAACAAAAGCTGCTATATTTGTATCTTGAATATTGCGCCATATAAGTAATTTAATGTTTAAGGTACTCTTGAAACATGATTGGGATATTAACAGCAGGAAGTAATGCACCTTTTGGCTTCCCAATGGTAATTATGACATCATGACAGAGAGAGGGTAAGAGAAACAGGGTGAGAACCCGGTAGGTTAACAATATGTGGGGCATAGTAGGGATTCAAAAAGGACAGGTTTCATACAAGCATAGTATGGTATTCGCATGAGAAACAAAGTTCAGTTAAAAAAGAAATACAAATGAGTGGCCACATTTTAAGCACAATGGTCTGCTCCCAGTTAACTAATAGCGAGATAATATTGGGCGTAGGTTGCAGGTGATGGCTACAGTATTTGCGATTCCAACCACAGTTGTAACTCTGGCCACGTGCCATATAGAGTCTCTTTTTTAATGTCCCTCCCTTTCCAATGCTGGCACTATATAAATAATGTAAAATACCCTTGCATTGGAATTACCAGAGGTCCCAATGCCCTGGGTACACCCCTGAACACCAACAGATAGCAGATCATTTAAAATCTAACATCTATCCAAAAATACAGGAATGGAATAGAAAAGAAGTAACAAGGCATATCCAATTCAATTCTGTTGAATTATTATCAAATTCAAATCTCTCTTATTTCAAAACTGATGTTCCCGACTGAGAAACCAAGCAATTTTCTTACTTTTGTTCCTAATCACATTTGTTCTTTTAGTGTAGACTAGATTGGATTTTCATTCTAGATGCAAATGGACTGATTGCTCATTGCACAAAAGGATCCTACATACACATAATGTTTGGCTGGTCTTAAGTTATTTCATCACAATAAAGATATTTGACATTGAAACATGGTGCCATTTGCTTCAATAATATCTCCTATTCATTTGACACACCAGTGGCGTGTTGAATACTTAAGTAACGTCTCAGTGGCAGGGATTATATGTGTAGCTCGGTATGAAAAAACTCATTATTTCTCAAACTTTAATTTACTAGCTTGTTCTCATGAGGCTGATGGAATGGATGTAGCATTACCTCTCCAGCGAGTCAATATTTACTTTATTTATATTATATTTGATTGACTTTCCACTTAAAGCTGTGACCAGCTGGTCGCTTTAAGTTATATGACACGCAGTGAGTAGTAAAAGCAGAACATTTGTGAGTTAAGGACAACTGAACTAGAAGTTTTAGCAGAAGGGTTGACAACTAGACAAAAAAGTTTGACCACTCTTAAATAACAATGTAAATGTGACAGCCAGATGATAAAAACTAGGAGTAGAACTAAAACTTATTATGAATGCATTATTTATGTGATCTTTTTGAAGTCAGAACATTAATGTTTCCTTGTGGAACAAGAAACTCCAGTGATCTTACCACTTATCGCAGTGAGACAAACTAATGCCAGGACACCAAATATAGACTCATGGATATTGTGGGAAAAGGATGGGATAGACATCACCAATTCTACTACTTTTCTATTTAATATTAACATGACTCATTACCATTTATTATTAGAATTTATTGTCATTGCGCAGAAGGCTTTAAAGGAACCTAATAGCAAATTAACATTGCATAAAATATTGGATGAATTCAGAAACATAAAGTGGGCTTTTACACATTCTGGGACTAAACGATTAATCTTGCATCTTAAAGAATAGGGGCAAATATAAAACGTAAACATGGTAAATAAACCAAGTTAGGTGTTATGAGTTTTGCTTGTCTCCTATTAAAAAATCAGAGCATTAAGCTGATTAATAATTAGAAACAATCATGAATGGCTTTTTTGAGGATATCCATTTTATCTGTTTTGCTTCTGATTTCAACTAACTACCTTTTATTCTTATACTTACTGGTAGTCCCTGCAGACCGGCTTCCCCTGGGGCACCAGGTTCTCCTGAGTCACCCTGCAAAAATAAAAAAGGAAAAATAAGAAATAAAGCATAACATTTTCTGAAGACAGACTAGGAAATTTCTCACGTTATAGCTGCTGCAGACTTCAACCCGTGGCATGCTTAGCCATACGGAGGTTATACATACTGGGGATGGTAGTATGTAAGAACCTTAGTGCTGGAAAGTGCCTGCACTTGACTATGAACCCTATTTAAAGTATCCAGAACTAACTGGCATGTTTGACAGGACAGAGACATATGTATTTAATCATTAAAATGACTTCAGGTGTCATGTTGAATAGGTATTTCGAACATCGTACCAAAGTACTTTACATTCCTTTTTACATCATTATCATCAGCACACAATGTAGAGATTGGTACTAATGGTATAATAATGGAATGTATCCATCATGTTTTACCCATAGACTAGAGCCAGTTCTATGCTGTCGTTAACCTTGTCTCTTGTACAATTCTGCCATCAAATGTCTCGCACTTTGTGTAACACTCATTACATTTGGCATATGCATTATAGAATGGGATATTAAGTATCTGATGGGTTAATGCAGTGTACTTGATATATTACAGCTGTAATATCATTCAATATGAGAAATCTGGGAAAAAGATGAAGGACATGCAAATTACTGTAAATGATTATATTCCTGTCTAGATGACAATTTTCATTATGCGTTTGTTGCCCAGCTAGAATTTTTTGTTAACAGCAAATGTATGTTTCACAAATCGATATGAACTGGAACGAGGAATTTCTAATTGATTATCATTAATGTTTAATTGTTAAAGCAGAACAATGTTCCACATACACAAGTACTTGTTTAGCCAAGTACCTAACAAAAGAGGGTAGTGGTGAATCTAGACAATACATGGTTTCTTTTGGATATATTTCACCCCTCCAGTGCTATATCCTGATTATGATGCAGAAGGAATGTAGTCTATTGGAGAAGGAGCAGAAAGGTCTTCTTCTGTTATGGCAACCATTTCTCTCCCCTCTGTTTTTCAAGTTCCATTACTGTCCTAAAGTCCTAGATAATAATGTCAGGTTCTGACACTCATTGTGCCAATCACCAAGGGAACAGGAAAAGAGTTAATGTTCAAAACAATTCTAATCTTTTACTTTGTTTGAACTGAAAATAAATATATTACTGAAAGCTTACCAATCTGATTAAGGGACCTGAGAGGTCTTGAAAGCTTGCAATCTATATTTACTCAGTTAGCCAATAAAGGTATCATTCAAACTCCAGTTGTCTCCTATAAACCTTATAGATATTCCATTGGTCCACAGTCATATCATCCAACCAAGAATAAAGAAGCATATTTAAAATCAGGTTTTCACTCTTTCTTTACCTTTCCGCCTGGCATTCCAGGGATTCCATCTCGGCCGTTAACACCAGGCAGACCCTGAAGAAAGAATGAATTGTATTTATATGCAATGTACTTAAGCGTATGTTGCTACAATTGACACAGTAGATACTCTGTATGGTTTTTTCCTAGATTTAGCATCCAAATTCCTTGCATTTTACATTTTCTGTATTTTGTTTGATTCTTGTATTTGACTCAGTTTAGCAATGATTTCCAAATTTAACCTTCAGCTGTTCCACCATGTGTAGAACCCTAAGGTTTCCACTGGTGCCATAGGAATAAATACTGGATTTCTGAATTTTAATCCTTCCTGAGGAGGTTCCTAGCTGAAGACTGTGTAGAATACACTAACTGAAAATAAAACAGCTCTCCTCATATTTGTCCATTGCAAAAAGAATGAAAGAAAAATGTGGCACACATACCGCCTCACCCTTTAACCCGGGCATTCCAGTTATGCCTCTTGGTCCTTGTGGTCCCTGGAGGAAAGATAATGCGTTATGTATCACAGTATTTTTTCCATTATATGTCAACTGGTAGTCATCTTGTATGTGTTCATTAGTAAAACAAATCTTTATAGTATATTATACATTGTTGTCCGAAAGACCACCAAAGATGTCTTTCTACAATACTTATCTAAACACAAATAAAAATGGCTATATTTATGTGGTTTATATTATTTACATAGTTTCTGTGTTGGTGCCTTAATTTCCATAAATCCAAACACCAGGCATACATTTTCCTTTTCCGTGCTATTAATGCTATATCACAACTGAAATTTTCATTATGAAGGAATTACAATTATTTAAACCGTATAAGAGTGGATTGAATGCACTTACTGTATCACCCTTAGGCCCGGCTTCTCCTATTGCACCTCTTTGTCCTTGGTCCCCCTAGAAACAACATTCATATATTATACACTTAAGTAGCTGTCTTATTCCCTTTTTTTTCCAATTACAAATACAACCTTATCATTGAGTCATAAGGGTATCAATTGTGACTATAGATTGCAAGCTCATAGGTTCAGGGCTATCTTCAACTTATGACTTTGTTGAAGTATGACTTTATATGTGTTATATGTTTTAACTTCATTGTTAATTTTGTATTCTTCCTCATAGTAACATAATCTGTTGGTGCTCTATAATGAAAAATGAATGTAATATGAGCCCAGTAGTGGTTCCAATAGTGAGAAGACCATGGCTCAAACATTGCAACAGAGGATTATTTAATATATAAGCCCTATTGGCCTCAAGAAAAAAAAGAATAACCAACTCAGTGGATATAAATTCTTTTTCAAATGTGTATTTTGGGTCATCACACTGCAAACAAACTGACTAATCCAAAACAGAGAAATTTAGGGAATTTTCATGCTTTTATTACTCTTTTGTAACCAATCCTGGACAATAATCTTTTAAGACCCACGAGGCAATTGCACAGCAAAATGATAAGAAATTGCTATTGAATGTTTGCTTTTATTACATCTGCATACACCATAATACAGCATTTGAACAGATTGGAAATAATTATCCATTTATATAGCTGCAACAAAAATAGGTTTAAAACGATGTACTCTCTGATGCATTTATTATTGATATTGAGCACAAATGCAAACTAGTAAGGTACATTAGCAAAAGTATACGATTAAAGAAAGTAGTTATTTTCCTTTTCAGATAGGTTTCAATTAGTGCAATGTAAAACTTTAAATCTCATGCATTCCCAGTAAAGAAAAGGTTGATGTGAATGCCAATGTAACCTGGCTCACCTACTGTACAGCATCTAAATTGATCGTCTATCAATTTATGTTGGCGATGACATGGACCCAAGGGCAAGTTGTATATTTTTCTAATGATCTAAAATTTGTGTTTTAGTTACTATAAAGTTCTCTTTAAATCTCACTCTAGATATAGTCTCTCTCATTTAAGGATCACAAGAAAATAAAACATTTATTATTGTTCTTGGCCAAACAGACCCCAGTTTTCTTTTACAAAATCAGGTTAAAAAAAGCTAAGCTCGTGAAATCCCTTTATTACTTCTATAGCAGTATGTGGATATGTTTACATATTTTAGATCTTCTAGCTGACATGACTGATTTTATATAACTTCATAGACTGCTTTAGTTTTTGTTTTTTGCCTTTTGCATTATTGCTTATAGAAAATGTTGCTTTTTTTAGTAAATAATAATTATACGTACAGGTGCACCTGCAACTCCCCGAGGTCCTGGTTCTCCATCACCTCCACGAGCACCCTATAAAACAAGAGAGAATCACATTATTAATAATGCATTTATGACCTTAATAGATGTTGCCCGCATTTCTATGTATGGAGAAATTATTAGGGGCCAAAGTAATATAGAGTGCCAAAACATAGCACACTGCCACACAGACAAGCCCTAGCCTATATACATAAATCGCCAAAGTGTTTATTAAAAAAAATAATAATAATAAATAACTCAAACCCAAAACGTACTTTTGTGAATCTGCTGCAACCATGGCATTGCCCATATCGTTAAAATCTCTTAGTAGAAAATTGTCCCCTTTATCAGTAAACAAATGCATTCACTGTAGACGCTCACCTTGCCACCCTTGGGTCCCATTACACCAGTGATGCCTCTCAGACCTTGGGGACCCTAAAAGGTTTGGGAAAAAATGTAAACATACATGCAACTTATAAGCTTATTTATATAGAATAAAAAAGATCTTGAGTTGTTTCCCAATTCACATAGGATGTATTGCAGTTCACATGACAAGAAACACAATCTAATTTAAAGGAAATTGTTCAGTAAGACAAAGGAGCTTAAACTGCTCCTGGTGCTAATCTTGAAAAGCGGTCTCTGTATCTCCATAGCAACCAATGGAATGGTCCAATAAATTGAAACAGTGCATTGGTTTCTGTCCTAGAAGACGTTGGGGACTCACAACACTAGATGATCTATTTAAAGGAAGATCTAAGTATGGTGTTCTCTGATAGCATGATATTAAAGATCTCTCAGGAAGGGTATTAAGATACCGTGGGTGCAGGCCTGCTCTACCATGAGAACAATGCCAGCTGGGGTTCCATGTTTACATTTATCACCTTATAATATCATCCTATATATCATCAACAGAGATAGGCATCATGTCTATACAAATAAGGAGACAGTTGGAGACAGACAAATAATGAGGCAGATACATCAAGAGAAAGACAGGTAGACAGACAGACAGACAGACAGATAGATAGATAGATAGATAGATAGATAGATAGATAGATGGATGGATGGATGGATGGATGGATAGATATATAGATAGATAGATATTCAAAGAAAAGCACTTTACTGGAGGGCCTTGAGCTCCCATATCTCCAATAGGTCCTTGTTCACCCTCTTCTCCCTAGGAGGGAAATAAAACATTTAATAATGTATTAACAAAAAAAGCCGATGTTAGACAAAAACAGAAGCAATGATTTAAAAAACCTGTTTTGTTGCAAAGCTATTATTGCTGTTACTTGTCATTTGGAGCAATGTCTATTATTTTCAAATCAGCCATCAGATACAATATAGAATTGTTCCCATACTATTTGTTTGTAGCCATATTTCAGTACAGCATGTGCTTTAAAAAATAAATGCTAACTTTATTTTAGACCATTTGTACACTTTAACTATTTCTGCATAAGAATTTCGTAATGAATGTGTTTACAACAGAAAAACTAAATTGCTCTTGTTTTCCTATACGTTTATAAACGTAGTCAAATAAGTTACATGGGAAAAAAAAATTTTATGTAATAACATAGGTTAGCAGTGGCCAAAACCTGGTTCTATCTAATGTTCTTCCAAGAAACATCCTTTCTCTACAGACCAGGAGGCTACCATTGTTGTCAGCCATGTCATATTTTAGGTGACTTTCCATACCACAGTGAACTGACTGTTTAGAACAATGCTGCTGAACGCCGGCATGTCCAATTAAACCCTTTATTATAGACTTTTATTCGCCATTCTATGTTTCAATTTGGTAACACCACTTACTTGCATTGTATTCACTGAAATAAAAATCAGTACTACTAATGCAAGCTAATCAACTAAAATATACTGGAAAGACTTGCGAAATAAGAATTTTAAACACCATCTGATGACTTCCAAGAATATATATATTAACCTCTGCTTCTTTTCAGCAGGAGAGGTTAATACACTCAGGGAATGTAAACATGCATAGGATAAAAACAATGCTGTCCTGAGTATAAGACAAGACCAAAGACCCAATAATGTCTTATGGCAGTGGAAAAACAGCACACTGGATGGGCCGAATAGTTGTTATCTGCTAGCAAATCCACTGTAGTAATCTATTTGAGACTTTGTTGCAGTTATACAACTTTGATTAATTCCAACCTTTGCACTGAATAATATGGTTACCATGTATCACATGGCTGTGCAATGTCAAAATGTCACTAATCTATCCAGATCTAAACAATGCAACATTTTATTGTATATTTAACAAGCACATATAACCCTTTTAATTTATCGACAAATTGGTAATCTGAAATGGCTAACTGAATTTATTCCCAAAATTATGATGTCCAGTTCTTGAGAGTACTAACATAAGCGTAATATTGATGTTGATGGGTGGCAACTTAACGCTTAACCTCCTCTGCATGGTAGCCACAATACTACCCTCCATGGTCCTGATCCATGGAGAGTCCTGCATTTAACTACTTTGCTAGTGCCACACAAGTTAGCTGCACCTCGGACAGCAAACTCCCGCACTGATGACAGACCTCAAGAACCTGTGTCGCATCCACTTAAATGAACCCGAAAAAGAAAAGGAGTTAACAATTCCTTGTGGCAAATTGCCTAAAGAGGGCTGACACCTTTCTAGTGCTTCCTTTTATAGCCTAGCATGACCTCACTTACAAACTTCTCTCTTGCGCTACTGAAAACTTTAGCCCCTAATTTAAAGGGGACCCAAACCTGTATTCTGTATGTTACTACTGCTTACTACCAGGGCGCTTTTAGAATGAGCAATATGCACCGACCGCTCATATCACTGAGGACTCTTACCTAGTTTTAAGAATATCATTCTTCGACTATGTATAGTTTAATGCATGTAGCCCTTTCATTAATGCTTAATTCCACGCCTTACCTTTACATTTGCAAACTCAGAACCTTACCAGTGCTATGTAAATTATTATATACTAATAATATATATGAATTCTGTAATTATTTGTTACCTTATGGCCTTGTCTCCCTGGTTCACCTGCTTCTCCTTTTACACCTTTGTGACCCTGAAAAAGGTAAACCAACGAACATGCATTTAGAGAAGTCCATAATGGAGAATAAACACCACAAGGGCAAACATATGCATTATGATTTGGAAACCTTATGTCCAAAACATATGCACAAACATTTATACACAGATTCTTTCAGAAATCCATAATAGCGTGATTATTTGCATGGTTCAGGTTTATGCTTATTTCTGTTAACTGGCTCCAGAGTTTGGCTTTTCTCTTATGGTCAGGCTTACTTGAGAACAGATGGGCCAACTAGAGCTATTAGCCTTTTATAGCTGTGTAAAGCTACCCAAGGTCAAGTGAGAAGAAACCAAGACCTTGCATGATCAGGAATACTAGAGGCCAACAATAAGAATGCTTGGAGGAGAATGTACATTATTTAGATTTTTTGATGTATGGAATACAAGTATATACCTCATCAAGTTCCCTAATTAAGCACATTATGGGTTACTGCATTAAGATTTGTGGGGGCAACTAGAGGGATGCATTAGTTGCTCCTACAGATATGTCTGCTGCTAATGGACTTCTGAGGTAACCTTTGAATCATTTTTTATGATTAAGCTGGCACAGTAAAAGGTTTTGTGCACTAATAAGGACGCAAATGATCAAAGCCCTGGGGTGATGTAACAAACCTTCTATGAAATGAAGGTCATCAAACGACCACTTGTGCCCTTTGTAATATATTCTTCGTGGTCTCTTTGTCACTAACGATTTCTACCTGAATACCTCTATGGTCCTCTAAACAAAATTGTGAAAAGGTCTGTTTTTTTCAAAGCCAGATTTCCCAGTTAGCATTTAAATGAGTTACAAATGTTCTATCCAGCGACCAGCATTGATTTTTTTTGTAAAGAAAGATTAAAAGAAAATCACTTTACCTTCATTCCTGCCAAACCTGGATATCCTGGTCGGCCTGGTGGACATGCATTTGGACACTAGAAAATAAGTAACACTCTTTGTAAACATCATTTTAGGAAGTAGACATATATTAACTGTTAAACCTTGATTCAGGAAACTTACCAGTGGATCACCATCATGTAAGGTTGCCCCCTGTTGAATACAAAAAGTTTGCATTATTATTATTTATTATTATTATTTATTGTTTTATATAGCGCTATCAAATTCTGTAGCGCTGTACAATGGGTGGACAGGACATAACAAGTAGTATGTAACATAACACATTGACTAACAGAGACAACCTCTGAGGAGGGCCCTGCTCAAACGAGCTTACAGAGTAATTAGGTAACTTGTTAAGTACTTTACCTTGACCTTTGGACAAAACATTTTACTTGTTGTTATATTAAAAGAGGCTTTGAATCACTAGTTTATGGCTAGTGAACGAGGGTCTCAACATGAGTGTAATTCTTCAATGTTTTTCTTTGAAAGCTTATTTTCAAGCTGCGAAGTACAATATGCTTCATACAACCTCATGACTACCTAAGTGCTTTGTTTCATAAGATACCCTAATGGTTTTACGGTATTCAGTTAATTAAAATCTAAATATGCTCCCAGCATAAAACTGGCTAATCCTATGCCTTTTTAACATATTTTATGTTAAAAAAAATGGAGTTACATGTGTAAATCAAAAAAGAACAATAATAATGTGACCTTAAGGCCATTTCACTCATTGCAAAGGACATGCGCTTACCCATAATTTCAATGAGAATATAAGTAATAAAACATTATTATTATATTATAAATTATATTAAGCTCCTCCCTTTTTGCATTCATCAGAATCTCAAAAAATATGAAGAACATGTCTAGGAACCTTTATATGCTGTTTAGTGGGAAATATGAGCCTGCAAACCAACCATATCACCATCCTAAGTCATAAAACAGCCTAAATTCAGCATATAGTTATTGTATCGGGTTATCGTCTGCAGATCAGGAGTCTTCTGTGGTTCTTTTTCTGAAATTCCAGTGCAGAGGTCTTTTTGATCGCATATGCTGCATTGCTTTACTATACCTTTTATACCCATTTCACTCAACATTTTATTCAACATTTAACATGCTGAAACTATAGAACATATCTATAATATGACGATAGACCAAATTTGTACTCCTTAAAAGCCTACAGGCCACTGCTGAACCTGGGACGCTTCCATAGTGCATACAGTCTAAATCTAAGTAGTATTAAGACAAAGAGATCAAGATACATGTATTGCATTTAGAGCAGAACAAGCTAGCATGATCTTGAAACATCTAGGATTGGAAGCTGGAGTTGCGAATCCCCCTACACTTTTGGTCCCTATGCAAACACGTCCAGAAATTCCTGGAGTAGTCAGATCCAACTTGACTCATGTTGTTTCTCAACAAGCCAAGCCCAGGATCCACTTGTGCCATGACATTTTCAATCTCACACATTTATAGTGGGATTTCTTAAGGCATTCAGAGCCGATTCAGCTACTTGGTGATGATGTTGGTGTGATTTTGCCTGATCCAACCTTTAGGTAGGACAAGAAAAACACTACCTATAAGGGGAACATTAGAGAGAGAGAATCTTTTTCCATATTGATCCAGTCACAAAGATAAGGTAAGTAGATTATTCATCATAGCACCACTTACTCTTGGCCCAGGTGGTCCTGGTGGTCCTGGTGGTCCTCTAGAACCAGCATCTCCCTATACATTAAAACAAAATAAAAAAAACTTAAGTGATTTCCATATTACTAAGTAAGGAGAAAGCTTTTCATTGGTTTCATTACTAAAATGGGAGTTTAACAGTGGGTTTAATAGGCTTGTGCTATCTCCTTCTACACATACTACCATCACACACAAATTACACTCCCCCTTGCCAATGTAGTTTCATCTTGTGCATCCCCAGACTTACCACAGGTCCGGCTCGTCCTAACTCTCCAGGGAGACCAGAAGGCCCAGGTGCCCCCTACAGAAAAATATCAAAATTTAGGGGGAATTGATACATATCACCTATACTGAACACTTTTTTTCCTGTGCTTTTGCTTACACTGACAAATAATAAAGAGTTCTGTTACTATTAACAGTTACTGGAAAATTGCCCATCCTCCACTCAGTTACTCAGGTTTGGTTAATTTACCTTTCCCTGTTTAATAGTAAAATGGTATAGCAGGGACAACATATAAGAGCAAAATTGTCTTTTTGCTGAATTTGCAGCAGTAGCCAGTTACACGGGGTATCCAAATATTTTTTCCTTTTAGGCTACAATATATTTCAATTTCAATTACACCAAATAGAAATTGTAATACTTACCCTAGGTCCAGAAACTCCTCCTCCCTTAAAGATAAAATATAAATATATTTATTATTATATGTGTTAGCTTAATACACAGATTTCGTTTCAAGATGCTAAATAAACCCACTTTATCCATCATGTTATTTGTTGTAATAACTTTACAATTGTTGTCTCTATTTTTAAATCTTCTGAATGAAGTAATTAGCCTTCATACTACCCAACAAGAAGTGGACAAATATTGTGATTTTGCCAGAATTAGTTTACCAGTAATACTTTTTTCTTAACTCACAACTCGCGCAGAGACAACATGAACATGGAGGCTTATAAAGGTGAAGTTGTAAATCAATTAATTTAATATTGGGTTGTTGTAAAATAGTAGTCTTGTTACATACCGACAGCCCTCTTGATCCTGGAAGTCCAGGTTCACCCTAAGACAAATATTGTAATATAAAATGTAAGTTGCAACACTTAGAATATACAATCATATAATGTACTTTCAGTAAAACAGGTACCTTTTGTCCTCGTGAGCCAACAGGGCCAGGTGATCCTATAGGTCCAGTAAGTCCCTATAATAGAGGAAACACCAATATTTGTTTATATGTGGAAATTCTAAACAAGAGCACATTATTTGGAGTATATTTCAGTCTTGGCCTCTGAGAATCTGGGTTTTTGGGGGAAAACATAGGCATTTGGTAAAGCTTTTTGTCGGTTGGGATATTGCCGGTCAATGTACCATCACAAAGTGGACACCACCAGGTATGTCTTTGCTTCTGTAAAATTCATGGATTGGCCATCAGGTATGCATGTGCCCATTTGGCCACTGGTATAGTGAATCAGTGCATGTTGACACATATACATGTAATCATGTATGCAGATATGCCTGAGCAAATTTGTATAAATGTTTCAAGGTCCATTCTGGTGCCTCTAAGGCCAAACGACAACTGACTTTGTAGGAGGTAAATAGGTATACAATGGATAGAAAATTTGCTGTGACTGGGCAAATGGCTCATATCCTGAGCCAGATTCAGATGCCACATGTGTCGTAAGCAAGCCACCAGACTTCACACAATCCATGATTGAATTGTTATTATTCACAATTCCTAATTCTTTCTGGGACCCCTGGTAGAGGTCCCTGGAGTAGACCTGGTATTTTTGTTACTATTACATAGACCAAAGAATATGAACATTTGTAAGAAGCAGTGTTGAATTTTAAAGCACCAAGACCCAGGTACCACCCAAACTAATGTGTCTTTGGCTCCTAAACATAATATGCAATCAGCAACAAGAGCCCTGCATAGCAGTATATTGGATTTGGAAGGTTAAATAAGATTTGGATACAGAGAACACATCATTTAATATGTTCATTATGTAAGAGGTTCTCTTAGAAATATGAATTTGACATTGAGGTAAAAGCAGGCAAATCTGGACAAAATTGGGATATATTATACAAAACAGTGGCAGGGAAATGGATTGCTAATGGTTAAGTTTTGTTTCCCTATTAATTGTAATAATCCCCACGTTTGTCTAATACTGTCATGAAAATATTCAGGAAAACAAGAACAGAGAGATACATACATCAAGGCTTTTAGGAATAAGGATGCTTCATATAACAATTGTCTGTATGTTCTAAGCCTCAATAAATAAATTATTCCAACTTACAAAACATATATTTAAAAAATGAGATTTAACCTTCTATGTCCTCCAGTAGTGACATCATGCCTGTAGTGTTGATGTAATAGCAGAACAAGGCCCTCTTATACCATTTTACTCTTGATCTATGTTGGAATAGTATTAGCAGTATTATCAAAATGTGTGGAATATAGTATATAATTATGTACCATATTCCCAGTATTACAATAGACTATTAAACACAGCAAAAGAAAGTAACTTATAGCCATTCTGCAATGTATTTATTTGAATAATATATAATGTTATTGAACATTGCAAAAGTTATGTGTTTCTCAAACCAGTCTTCCAGAGACCAATAAATTATTGAAATGTACATTATTTCACTACAGTACAACCCCATAGTATTTCCTATTGAGATTTTAGTGGGTATTGGAGGTCAGGTTAATTCATGGCACAGTACCATATAGATGTACCAGCCCAAAGAACATGTTTTACAAGTAAATTAATAAAGTAGCTCTATTCTTAAAAGGAATAACTTAATAAAATGTTAATAAACTGTACTAATGTTATGTTATGCATTAGCTAAGGATTGAAAGTTACTTTGTGTTTGCAGTTGTTACTGTAGTATAAGTTCAATATATTTCAATCTATACTGCACTCTTGGGTATGGATTACTTGACATCATATGGTCAAATAATGAGCATTTCAACTATAACACTTCTAGCATAACTAAAACAAATATTATATGAAACAAATAAAACAATGTTAAGTGAAGCATAAAAAGTCCCCTTAAGAACCATCTTAAAGATGGCCCTTTAGCATAACTCAATCTGTTTCCATACAGCACAAGGAAGCAAGGGGAAAGAGGGTCTTTATAACCAAATGTAACCTCCAGGATTGCATATTTATATATATTTTACTGAAAAAAATAAGAAAAACAAGAAGAGCTATTTTTTTATCCAAATACAAATTAATCCAAAAAATGCTTACAGCCAACTGCAGTAGTGCAGATATATAAATCACGCACTCTTCAAAAAGATCTAAAAATGCATTTATAATGAAAGCAGCTAATTTTAACACATACCTTCATAATAAAACATTAAATTACAAATTACGCACCTGCTAAAAATACTACTGATTATTTTTCATTATTTATAGAAATATCATTATATCATCACTGGTATTAGAGGCATTTGTTCTTGTTCTTGTTAATGGAAAAACTGGTTAGAAAATAAGATTTTTTTTTCAATTCATAGGAGATCATATAAAAATTCTTTGGACTCTCCACAGCTAACAGGCACACACAAATCAAACACGGAGCAGGTTTGAGCTATAAAAAAAACCCCTTTGCTTTTGCTGAAAAGAGAATTTTTTCTATACCACATCAATCATTGGAAAATAACTAGCAGGAGATGTCTGTGTTCCTTGGAATAAATATAACCTTCATTGTATACACTTTGCATAATGTGGGCAGACCGAGCCTTCCCTGCAATATGTATTATATATGTACAATAACAGAGGAATATTGACGCAGAGTACCGGTATGTCACATGCATTACTAAGCGACAATAAAAAAAGGAAAATCAGGCACAGCAGACCTACCTATCCCCATCAACTAGTTACAATAAATCATTTATGTTGTTGAGTAATTATTCTCTACATATTACTTTGACAGGTTGATTGAAAATAAGGGTTATTTACATGTCAAAATGTGCCAATTATTGAGTAATGAAAGATGTGGATATGTCGTTATATTTTTTCCTCTGATGGTTCAATCATGTTAAAACAACACAGAAACTTTTAGGAAGCATTTGAGTTTTTATGGCAACCTGTCATTATCATTTTGTGTCTTTAATCACAGAGGTGCCCAGTGCCATCTCCCCCCCCCCCCCCGAATATAGTGGGGACCCCTGGCATCTCCTCTACCACTAATGCCTCTTCCTTCAATGTTTGTTCACCGCCTCATGCTGGGCTCTGGGATATGATATCAGGCCCCAGTTGTTGTCAACATCAGGTGGTGAGTGGACCATTGACAGCTGCACAGACCTCCACATCTAGACATAGACAACTGTTGAGACAGCCAAGAGACAGTCGACATTGGTAAGCAAGTGACCAGGGCCCTTGTCCCTTTAGCCCTGTGTGTTTTACTGCAATGTGGCAAAGGTTTACATGACTAAAGAAATATTTCTGGGAAGAGTTTGGCCATTTAACAGTACTGAGAACAGATCTTATAATCCTACATTTGTCATAAAGTGTTCAATTCAGAATAGGTAAAAATGGATTTAAATCTGGATTGCATTAATAATAGAGACTGTTAATAAATATTATGCCTGCTCTTTTTAGACCTTGGTCATTTCCTTAGTTTTGTTACCCAATGGATGTAAAAAGAAGAATGTTGGCACAAAGCCATGCCTACCAACTATATGTTTTTATATGTTTACCTGCTGCGAGTTATTTTACAGTCTATTGTTATCCCACACATGGTGTTACGTATACAAAACAAAACATTTCAACCAACCTTTTAAATTCTAACTGTACCCCCAAACACATCATGCCTAGTAGGAGATCAGGCCTCAATCATAGATGGGATGCAGCCTCCCAGGTTTATATATATATATATATATATATAAATATATAATTGATCTAATAAGTTTGTATTTATTACATAATTAATGAAATGATGTCAAAATATGTAGCCAGCCACTTATAGAAAGATGGACAGAACATTGATAGAATGTATCATGTTTCACAACTCAACAGCTTGGAGACCATGTCAAACTTTAACTATACTCTATTTGGATTTATGATTTTCACTTGACCTTTTCTAGACCAAGATCTAGTTGTGGAGAAAAATAAGAGTGTATTTACTTAGAATGCGAAGAGATGAAACCATTCACCTTACTGAATTAACTGTACATTATGCAATGTCAAGTGAGTCCTCCTTGTGGGAGAAACTCACCAGAGTTGGCCCTTCAACCAGTCAATGAGATGAAAAGTTTTATCTTACCTACAACTAGAGCCATGAAACTAATCACACAGCGTGACTCTAAAAGAGACCATGCCAAATCTCCCCTTAATCCCATACATCAGGTTTTCAAATCATATACTGATCATTTAGAGTTGTATATGAAATTTGATGTTATTTCTCAGTATTATATTATTACGTTCATTTTTACGGTCCTGTGTAACCTTCTTTACGTTTCAAGCATTTACTTTTCCTCCATACAACAATGGCAGACAGTACGCAAAATACCATTATTTTAGTGAACTTCAGTTTCTCCAAACATCAAAGCTAAAATAAAAGGCATGTTTTGGGTGCAGAAAATGTATTAGCTGGAAAGGTCATAGAGCACTGGAAATGTGAATTATTAGGAATGACAAGATCACAACCTTTCTCTGGGCTCGTAGTCCATAGTCATATGAGAAAACATGCTGGGATTTTTAATTGTTTTTCTATTACATGCCAGAAAATGGATTTATTTGCAAAGCACCTGCCTCAGTTCAGTTCAAGTTTTCAAGTAGCACCTCCACAACTTTGGGTGGAAATATTACATGTATGTCACAGACTAAAGCACTCTAAAACATGTCATTCAATGTGATTGAAATATATTAGTGATTAAGACTATATCTTTTAGGTCCAAATCCCCTTCTTGTCATTTTAGCCAATGCTTGGCCATCTAAGCATATTGTAAAAGCCAATCTGTTCATAAACCATCCAGAGGGGTATCATAGAGGGTGAGAGTGTTTCATTTAGAACAATTCCATGTGATTAGAACACGTTCACGGTTACTGGAGCATGGGGTAATCTGATGTTAAATTAGGAACTGGAAAGGAAAAGGATTTTGGGGAATTCTGCAGTGCAGGTTATACTTGATTTGCTTGATAGCGGTCCAGATCTTAATAGCACCTCAGCATTATGTGGCTGGCAGATATTGCTTAAACAATACATAGGGCCGTCTACCATGGCAACTAATGCCCTGTGCAGTCTGCACGGATTTCAGTCATTTGTGCTGGTGTGTATTGGGTTAAGGTAATCTGGAAAGAAACAAGCCACAGCATCTCCAAAGGCTTATAGGTTTTTTTTAAGCAAACATAGATTTCTCTAGAAGCAATCAACTGGGGATCACCAACTAATCTGAGCCAGGAGACTGGACACTGCTGAATAATAATAGTATGTGTAGAACAAGAAGAAGCAAATGGAGTTTGATCCATCAGCCTCAGCATTTCCAATGCATGATTGAGGATGCCACAGAAAAGATACAGCCAGCGCTGTGTTATGAAAGCACATGAGAGCATTGAGTAGACGATGTATAGGAGCTCTGTTCCCTGCCACCTCCACCGTCCCCTGTGCGGTCTCATGAGGACCATCCCGGACTCTTAATACTGATCCCTCTGTGTACAGCGAGCTCCCGATCCACCCCCCCCCAGCTGGGCGTTGCACAAGAATAACCCTCCCACTTCCTTATATGGTCATAGCATCTCTCCGCACACCTTCCAGAGTCCCGACCTGCTACATGGGCACAAAGAGTCCGTGTACTCACATCAGCTCCGGGTTCGCCGGGCATGCCGGGAGATCCAGGCTTTCCGGGGTCTCCATCGGGTCCCTGGCATTGACAAGGAGTAGAATACAATGATGTCAATAATATAAGGGGCAACGTCAAGAACGAGAAGTGACTTTAAACTTAAGGTGTGTACTTACCGGTGGGCCTGGAGGACCGTCAGGGCCCCTGTCTCCCTATTAAATAGAAAATGCATTTCCATGAAAATCATTAAAAAAAAAAGAATTACGAGAAATATTGTTCGTTCGTTTACTTTGCTTCTTTTTGTAGCCACCGATCTACCTGCTTACAACGTATGGTGGATATAATATACATTAACTACGCAAGTAGTTGTGATACGGACACACAGCTAAGGACGGGCAATAAAAGAACAATTAAGCGTATGTATGCCACAAACTCCCATCATCCTCAGCCAAGCAATAGTGGCAATCGCTTTGTGGTGGCACGAAGCGAGAACTTTGTAGGATGGATCGTTTGCACAGGGTTAAAGGTCGATGTGGCGCTTAAAGGGTTAAGCATGCATTGGCACGAGATGAGAGACGCATGTATGGAAAACAAACAAAAGATCTATAGGTCGACTTACATCAATCCCGTCAATACCAGGGACTCCTGGTGGTCCGGGTGGTCCCTCTGGTCCGGGTGGTCCGGGTGGTCCTCTCTGGTCAGGAGAATAGGATGCATTAGGTAGGGTAGGTGGTGAGTGCAGTGCATACTCAGTCGTGCCAGAAAGGGGTAAGTATGTGACCCATGCGTGTGATGTCAGGGAGAGATCAGGGGCTGGTAGTGTGCCTTCAAAAAACTAAACAGGCATTTCATGTTTTGACAATAAATATTTGATTTATTTCTGGCCTTTTCGATTGTTTGTAAATAATAATAACTAATCTTATGGGGAAAATAGTTTGTTCTTTTTTTTCACTGTGCAAACTTGAGATACATGTGATGTGTTGGTGACACAGTGGAAGCTCAGTGCTAGAATGCTAGCAGACATGAGGAATTCCTGCCCTGTGCTCCATGAATGTCTCCTTGTATTCTGCTTTCACACAAGGAGGTAAAGGTATCTTCACAAAGAGGACATTGTGAGCTGGAGATCACCTCCTATTTCTCCTTGAGTGGTGGCAGGAATCAGAGTCCAAGGGAGGTGACTGCATGTCCATCCCCCAGGAACTGAACTAGACGAACCCCCACTACTTCATTAACCCTATTCACTCCGGTAAGGTAGGCTTCCCAACCATGGGAAACTAAATGAATATGCATCTCATCCATCCACTTTATTAACCCTTGGGCTCCTGGACCTCTACTGCTTCGCCTATTAACGCTATTTACGGTACATAGCCTGGCATAACTAATCCGTACCCTCCATATGTTATGATGTCCAACTTAACTCATGAATCCAATTTGCTACATCATTAACCCCATCCCTGCTGGTCACAGTTTTCTAGAATCTCCTCTGGTACTCAAGAACTATGTTAGTATTTAGAACTTTGCCGATGTGTTTTTTTTCCAAATGGAAACGTTTTATTATCTGGCACAGACGTTCAACCACTGGTCCTATAATGTATTGCCTATTGTAATCTGTATAACAGAATTGAGCTCAACCATTCAAATGCATGATGAATTATCGATGCCTGTCTGATGTCTGATTTGCAAAAGGGTTAAAAGAATATGGCTGAGAAATGTGAATGGCGATAATTCCATCACATAACTCAGAGGATATTTGTGAAATAATATAAATTGTGTCCAATTATACAATGTATCCCTAACGATGAATGTATCTGTTACAGTGGAACAGTTTCAGTAACTAAATCATTCTAAGAACTTTAAAAGTTGAAAGCAGGCACGAAACTTTTTTAATTAGAATGTATGTTAGAAACAAAGAAAACTAACATTCCCTAATAACATATAGACGATAGCGAGTGATTATCGTATATAGAGTCAAATTGCACATAAGACTAATTCTTACCTCTAGCAACGCCTGGCTGACCTGTAAAGAAAAAAGGTGAATGAATGAAAAGTTAGTTGCCACTTACTTGAGCCACACATATGCTGACTATGTGTAGAGCTAGGACCAGAAGAAGGACAGGATTAGCCATAGTTGAACACTATGGCTAGGAAAAAAGGTGCAGTCTCCTTCCTCCTGTCCGATTTTGGGACCCACAAGGCAAATCCCCCAAATGAATCAGCTAACACTAGCTCCAAGGTAAGCCCTGGAGAAGGCGTTAGATCCTTATGTTTATTAATAACCTGGGAGGAGGATAGTAATGATTGGAGGAGGCTTGGAGAGTAGGGTGGGAGGGTAGAATGCTAGAGGCCCTTTAACCCTTTCTGTGGAGTGTGAGACACTATGCATGGTGCTGATTCAGCTCTGTCACATTCATTCATGGATCAGCAGTGAGTTAGTGAACTTTAAGCACGCCCTCTTATAATGGCCAAATCTACCTCCTTTTATATGAAATTCCCACGCAGGCAGTTTTTTTTATTTAACCATCATTATTATTATTATTATTATTATTATTATTCACAATCTGAGATCAGTCAGGGAAGCCAGTGAACGTGACCACATTATTTTCATAATATTGCACAGGAATTCATAGCACCGGTTTTGTCAAGTAACTACTAGATTATTTTCCAATGGTTAAATACAAAATTCAAAAGTTTGGGGTCACTTAACTCTTAAAAACAATGACATTTCCAGCTGTGCTAGCATACTTGGAAATAGTTTTCTAATGATGAATTAGCCTCTTAACCTTAAACTTGCATTAGCTAACACACTATGCCATTGGAACACAGGAATGATGGTTGCTGACAAAAGGGCCTCTGTATGCCTATAAAGACATTCCATTAAAAATCAGGAGGTTCCAGCTAAAATACTCATTTCCAACATTAACAACATCTACATTGTATTTCTGGTCCACCTGATGTTATTGTAATGAACAATTTTTTCTTTGAAAAACAAGGAAAAGTGACCCCGAACATTTGAAAGGTAATGTATATTCACCAAAAAACAGGTGTCTGATCTAGTAAATTCCAATAACCTTGACCTTCATGTAGAATTGTGCTCTAATGATGACTCTTAAAGGGACAGTTTAATGTCCTAGACACTCTTCTTAAAAAAGGACACATAGCAAAGTAATATATGCATTCTTTAAAATAATTCAAGTATTAATTATTTTTAAAATCATTTAGAATATTTTTATAAATATTTGATTTTACGTTTTTTATTCTTATTTTTTTTTTAAAAAAAATATTACTGCAACCTGCTATTTTCTTTAGAAAAAAATCTGCTAGCTCTTTCTTTGAACTTGAGAATCAAAGTTTTTTGGGGTTGAGGCTTTAGAGGTTTGAGTCCAACTGATCTCCCCTGCAAAGATCATGTTCAATCCTCTGGTTGATGCAGCACGTACACTTGCAGTAAACCATGTATTTAAATAGATCAGACAATTCAAATAATGCACTAGATACCTGCTTAGACCAAAGGAGCCATTGGGATATCTGACTAAGAAAGGAAGTTGCACTTTAGCTACTTACCGCTCTCCTGGCCTCCAGCTCGGTACATGACTCTCTCTGAGGCCTCAGAGGATCACAATGAATTAGCATCCACTGGAGATCAAACTGTCAGAACATGAAACGGAGTCATTACTGCAGCATTTTATAAAGTCTTCTATACTACAAACACTGATAAGCCAAGCATGATAGAGGTGAAATAGAGATTCCGGCAAAAAGTGGTGTTATCACCATAGCAACCAGTGGAACGGCCCAATCAGCAAGAAAATGCCAGTGGTTGCTGTGGTGACAAAACCACTTATAACAAAAATTCCACCATAATTACATGGTAATAGAGAGGTCAAATAGAGATTCCAGACCAAAAGTGGTGTTATCACCATAGCAACCAGTGGAACGGCCCAATCAGCAGGAAAATGCCAGTGGTTGCTGTGCTGACAAGACCACTTTAAAAAAATTACCAGAATTACATGGTAATACATATCTTTCTTGCTTTAAGTGGTATTAAAACTTTAAAATACCATGTGACGTTGATGCAACTTATGGCTGATATAAACAGTTTGGGGTAAGATTTACAGGAAGTATATAGATTGTCTGGGCCATCAATCTGTTTATGAAGCAGAATGTGTTAGGGATGGGTAAAATGCTTAATTTGGAGCACTTGCTATCGAAATTAATGAGGTGTTTCTACTGATTACTCCAGATGTCGCACCAGAATTATTCCAATCCTGCCATGTAATTGGGATCAGTTTGCCTTATGATCATCTTAGTGCAGAATCAACAAGCATAGTTAGAACAAAAATCTATTTAGCAGCGGCAATTAATAATGTGAAGAATAATGGCGTTATTATAGAAATGAAACAAGACTGGCATTGTGGGCATACAGAAGAGCAGTTCTCTTGCTGAAACCTAAAAAACCGACATTAAAAACAACAGACGAGTCAACTTTGATTCTGTATAAATGAAATCAACAGTAGCCCCTTGAAATGTATTGTGATAGAAAACTTTCTGTGAGATGTGATCTGTTTGCATGAAAAATGTTAGCAATCAGGTAACCCTGCCATTTTTCCCAGGACACATATACATTACAGAGCCACTCTATAGCACGTGGGATATATAACTGACTCCCAGAAGGCAATCAGTTACACAGCTATGCATCCCATATAATACAAGGCAGCATATGGACTGATCAACACACAGCAAGATGTAAATGATATATGTTCCCTAAATAAAATGAATAAAATGTGCTCACCCTACTTAGTAAAGACGATTAATAACCCTGCGGGGAAAATCAGATGAAAGCTCATGATTGTCCCCCCTTCTCCAGTATCTCCTGCCATATCACTGACACCTGAAGACATCATGGCAAACGGGCCTTTCCTAAAATGCTGCATGTGTCATGGTGTCGCCAGATGTTCCAACACTTGTGACGCAAAAAAACCTTGAAAAAATTGTTTTCAAGGGGTGTTAGATGCAACTTTTCACCATGTATCGAATAAGAAAGTTTTCACCCAGCTCAACCAGTAGAATATCAACTAACCCTGAACTTTAAAGGTAAATGAGCTGATAAATGCTTGCGAGCAAGCCTCTCTCCACCTAATGTATCGGTTTGTCTTAGTCTGTCAATTCTAGTCTTGTCATACCCCTTGAATACATGTATTGTAAGAAGTGCTGCGTAAATTGTTGGCACTATATAAATAAAATATAATAATAATAATCATAATAAATCCACACATCAGGTCCGATCCTCTTCCATCATTGTTTAGCAATCTACTATTCTGTATTTTAATGATCATTCAAAATAAGCCGGTTACCATATGTAGCTGTTGGCTGAAAGGTATATATATATATATATATATATATATATATATATTATATATAGATCAACATAAATCTCCAGTCTAATCAGAATCTACCTGTTAAAAAACAACCGTCAGTCTTTAAGGATGAAGCATTTAAACCAAGCTGTGCTGCAATCCATTTGCTAGTCTGGTGGAATGTGTAGAAGAAAAATAAGCACACAGGAGGCTTTCTGTGACTGGCTGCTATGATCCTGTGAAATGTTACACTGCGGTGAGATATTCCTACACAGCCTCCATAATGTGACCTGTGATCAAGAGCTGAGGTCTCCTGTAACTGCCCGCTATGTAAAATAATGAATTCCTTTCATACATAAATGATCATTGCTATAGCAACTAACAGGGTAGAATACACTGCAGCGATAAATGCCTTTCACGTTATTAATACAGAATGGAACACCATGGAAAAAAAAAAGATACATTTCTACAAGTAGACAGCATTACTTCGCAATTCATGGTCATTAAAGATGCCCTCTGAGTGCATTAAGGTTTTGGTATTTTGACTAGAGGAAATCAGTATGATGTGATTGTGTTATATTCTTCTGCTGCCCACTGTGTGAAAAGTCCATGGACCATTGGGTTTTACTTGGCTTCGAATAATTGGCATTTACAAATCCAGCCTCTCTTGGAAATGTGGAGAAAGTAAAGTTATGATTTCAAATTTCCTATAAAGATAATAGAAAACCTTTTATATGAAATAATGAGTATAATCTGTTGGAGAAATGGCAGAGGGAAAATGTGCTAGAATAGACAAAATAGACGTTTAAAGTAAAAGTTGAAATGGGTAAAGAATGTTTTTTTCTGTCATATGGTGTTTTAAACAGCCAAGGATAAAAATTCTACAACAAAAGCTACCATGTCACCCTGTTTTGGACAGCCTTTGGCGTAGCCATAGCTAGGTCCCTTTGGAGTAGCCCTGATGACCTATGCAAAGTATGAGTTGATGCGTGCTGAAGAGCATGGACCTATCTGTGGGTTAAAAGTAAAAGATGGTGGTGTACTTAAGGTGCAACCCTAGCCAAGTAGACCCTGGTGGTGCATAAAAGCAACCAAATTATAACCAGGCACCCCCCTGTTTAAGATCAGCCCCATATTCAGTAATGTAGCACAGAAGCAAAGACAAGTATCTTTTGGTTATTATTGTTCCCGCAAACTTAATTCTTCATTTATGTACAGACATGGGACATGGATACTTGATTGACATTCATTCAAAACACACAGACCAAATGAGGTTCTGCTTATCCTAAGCAGGTCCTTATTAAGATATTTATAAGACATTTCTCAGTCAGAGGGTCTCTCTGGGTGATTAAAACTAAGCCATTCCTTTGTGTACTTACAAACAGCATGCCTTTGTCTAGTAGACTGGTCTGCGTTAAAAGACCCAAAACACATACAGTATAAAGCTTCTATACCGGGTATGCATTTCTGGTGGTTTCCAAAAAATTTTGTGGCAGACGAAAATAATCTCTTACATTATTTTGGTCCACTCAGTTCTGAATTAAACCCTGAGGATGAAGCAGCTAAGTTTTTCTTAGGAAATAAATTGTAAGATTATCATCACTGCAGAAATGTTGTTTAATCAATAGATTCCACATCTAAATGCCAATATGTGCAATGATTGCAAGGCTACACATGGTTCTTATCTTATAAAGATAAAAAGTGAACTCTAAAAGTTGTAGTGCGTCGTGGGCAGATTCATTTGCAGATTTAGCAGATGCCTAGGGTCCCCTTTGGTCTAAAGACCCCCATAGAGACCCCATGTGGAAGGGATGCAGCGCAATTACTTGAGTTACATTTATATATTTTTCTGAAACAAGCTTATAAAAATCATTATTGTGTACCTATCACTAGTTCTCTGTACAAGAGGATTAAAAAAAATAGTGGAATTTAAGCATGTTACCCAAACAAGCCTTAGCTGGTATGCTAATTTATTCTTAAGGTTTGATCACTAAAAAAACATAGACATTTTTAAGGTGCACTTTATTGCTATGGCAATAAGCGTTTGCGTCACATGACAACTAAATGCTCCCAGCAAAATCATGGAATATGAGATATTATGATAAAATAATTATTTCTGTAAAAGATTTGAGTATCCAGGATTGCTAGAAATTACATTTCTAATTCTGCATTTATTACTAAAGTGTGATAGAAGACTGTCTTCAATATGCAAGGAAAACTATCATCAGTGATGGTTTAAATTATTATTACTTTCCTTTATTTATAAAATGACATGCTATTATACAGTGCTGTATATTGGGAGATTAGAAACAGAATGCAAGTAGCAGAGAATCATGCTGCAGGCTTGCATTGATGTGTTATGTATTGCTAGGTTGCAGTGTTTAAAGTTCACAGTTTGCATACATAGTTTATGGTTGGTGTCAGCGTAACCCCAAAAGAATCCATATTTTCTATGCTCACAGTCAAAGCTATTTCATCACTGGAAAGTACACTTTAAATTGCAGTCAGGCCTGGCACAGGTAGACTGTTCCGGGGCAGAAGTGGCACAGACAGGCTGCTTCAGGGACAGAAGTGGCACAGGCAGGCTGTTTCAGGGACAGAAGTGGCACGGGCAGGCTGTTTCAGGGACAGAAGTGGCACGGGCAGGCTGTTTAATGAGGAGAGGTGACACATGCAAGCTACTTAAGGGGCAGAGGTGGGACAGGCAGGCCACTTAAATGGCAGAGTTGGCACAGACATGTTGTTTCAGGGGCAGAGGGGGCACAGGCAGGCTGTGTCAGGGGCAGAGAGGGCACAGGCAGGCTGTTTCAGGGGTAGAGGTGGCACAAGCAGGCTTTTTCAGGGGCAGAGGTAGCACAGGCAGGCTGCTAAAAAAGGGCATCGGTGGCACAGGCAGACTGTTTTAGGGGCAGAGGCCTACCACATCAATGTCTGGCCTACACTACCGCCAATGTCTGGCTCAATGAATAGTGATGAGGGTTACACTGTACCATCATCATTGTTTGACTCAGTATATAGTGATAAGAGTTATCCTATTATTGAAATAGAGATTTGAGGGGATCCACTAGCCTCTCCACGTGCATGCCATTTACCAAGAGCCTCAGCTAGTCCTGCTGCACATGGGGCTCAAAAGTATTTTGATGCATTGCGCTGATTAAGCAGGAAGGCACCAAGAATATAATCCTGCAATTGTATGATTGGGTTATGGCTTAATGGTTACCGCCAGACAGTAAAGGTTTTTAGGCTTTGCTGTGAGAGAGGTAATCGGTGGTCATAAATGCCTCCAGCAGATAATGGGTTAAAAGGTTACTGATGAAAACATCCTCTATGCTGAGATAATTACAGTTCATTTTGCGCATGGGCTTTGATGACATGCTACAACCCTGTAATTTACATATATTCCTCTATCTGTGAATGAAACAGGAGTGTTACATTTTGAAACGTGTTGAAAAAACGATATACCATACTCTGAAAGAATCTAATACTTCATTCCCAACAATTTTATCCTGAAAAGATACATAGATTTCTAATTATCCGGACCACTGATAAGGGAAGAGTAATCATGAGTATATTTTCCAGAGTAAAAGGAGAAGGTCGTACCTTTAGGAGAAGAACAATCCAGCTGCTAAAGCACTGATTAGCGATTAGCATACTGCATAGAATAATTATATTGGATTTTTTTTTCTAAAATACACAATTATGAGAAAGCTGTGAAAACTGATTATTGGGGACTGGTGGGGATCACTTACTAGATTGAAATTAAATGTAGGGATGGTTGGAACATTATCAAACGCGGTTTCTGAATATATAATAATGTGTTAATAGCTTGGATCATTACTAAAACAGCATTTTGAGATTATAGCAAGAATGGAGAAATGGCTTTGTCTTTAACTACTACCTACTATTACAAAAGTGGCCAACTCTTCACATAGGTAATACCAGGTCTTATAACACAGGTTCTACAATGAGAAAAGTCATCATAAGTAAACCAGAAATATATACCTTCAGACACATAATAAGAAAGTTGGCCAACTAAATATGTAAACTGGACAGCTGCCCAGGGTGCATTCTCTATTAGGTACATGAGAACAGGCACTACCTCACCTAAAGCTCCAGAAGACCCTGGACCTGAACATGAACCCCTGAACCTGGCTGTGGTTTCTGAGCAGCACCAATCATACTTGTAAAAATGAACAGTGTGTCCAACGCATTTTCCTCACTTGTGTACACTTTTATAAACATCTGGTAAAACATATCCTTAGTATTGATCCCATATGTACAAAAATAGAACTGAAACATACTTAGGGTACCCGTTGGGGTGCGTTTGATGGGTTTGCTTAAAATGCACTCCTTATAAACTTGCTTTATTTCAAAAGTTAATTGTTTTTGATAAGAAACACAAGAGATGCAACTTTCTAAAGAAAACTTGTGTCAATACAAGTAGTAGTTTAGGGATATTTTAATTTAGTAACAACCAATAATCCCATCACAGATACAGAAAGAAAATGGTTGAGAGACAGTGCACCAATCTCCTATCTTTTCATTGCTTACTATCGCCATCTAGTGGCCAGTTTTAATATCTCTGGATCCATTTTTTTAAACCAACAAATAACAAGCAGACAATTTTTACACCTAAAATAGATATGTCATTTTTCCCAAATACTCTAAATTTTTTCATTTCTATACACTAAATAAACTTATGGAGTTGTATTTACAGATTAAAATAAACAATATATAAATATTAAAATCCCACCTTCTACCCGGTGGAAAGGTATTTAACTTTTATTTCTTATGACATGATTAAAATATTATTCAGTTACTTTATATTGCTACCATACAATTAATTAATTTGCTGATTGCTGTCGATTGGTTCAGTCAGCTTTTGTAAGGAACGATGACTTCAAGATACCAAATAGATTGGATAATGCTATATGCTACCACTGAACTCAGGTTCCATAAGATGATCCAAAATATCAACGAAACAATGTCACTGGTTGACAAACACAAAACACAGGCTATAGGCAGTTTCAATAAATGACTCTAGTTACGCTAACATCTGTGAGACATTTAGTTTTCATTTAAACTAAAGAAAGTAGGAAAACAAGAATATATTTTAACAAGAACCTATGACTAATTCAGATAGAACAAATGACTCACAAACTGTGTCCCTATCTGTCATGTGAAGTCCTACATGATTATTTTTAGAACTGTGGCTTAATGTGGGTTAGAAAGCACACGACAAGCCAGCTTCTGTGAACGGAAATTTGCTCAAATTTGGTCAGAGAGCCCGGCGGAACAATAGTTTTCAGCAGATAAAATGATATAGTTGGCTCCTTGTATAGATTGGATTGTGTTCCCTTTGAAACCCTCAAACCCAAGACTTAATCTTCCCAAGTAAAAGCAGGTTTTAACCAAAGTGTTGTTTTGCACAAAATAGGGAAAATGGACGTAGGTAGCGAGCGAGCTCATTAGCGAAAAATGTGCAATTCTATCAGAGATTTTAATAGCCCCAGCTGTTAGTGTAAGTACTCCTTGAAGGACACAAAATTACAGTATTGTTTGAATTGGTTTCTGTGTAAATATAATGTTTTATTTTTATGTATTGTGTGCAGGTTTTCATTGTTCCATACCACGCTGTCACTAGGGTGAGCTAAGCAGACTGAAGCTTCCGGCAAGGTCATCTGGCAACAAAGACAACCCCTTTTATACATGTACATAATGCTGTGTTGTAACATATTACATGGTGGTTTCTATTTGGCTGAACATTTTCAAATTTAAGTCAACTGAAAGGTGGCAACTCTACAGGAAGCAGACCAGGATCCTCAGACTCAACTTAACTTGGGATAAAGGAGTTTTTAATCACCGTCACTTCACTATTTATTATGAAGGACCAGTTGTCTCCAGCAAGAATTTAATTT
The DNA here is from genome assembly GCA_009364415.1 of Spea multiplicata. Lineage (NCBI taxonomy): Eukaryota > Metazoa > Chordata > Amphibia > Anura > Pelobatidae > Spea > Spea multiplicata. The sequence goes on from VKOC01016517.1 coordinate 69,522, forward strand.
GGTGTGATTTAATACATTTAACTACGTATTATACAGGACCAGCCAAATGCTTTCTGCAGAGGAAGCTTACTGGGGTTGGACTTCATGTTGAAGTCAACAAGTTGAAACCACAACTCTACTGCAAGCAAATAGATCAAAAAGTCCCAGTGACTTGTGGCCTTTAACCCCAGATCTTGCTTTGAAACAAACACTCCTGGTTCAATATAGCACTGTCTTCCCAGAAATCTCCCATTGTTATATCGTATGTAGTTATGTGCAAAGCCAGGAAGGGTCTTTGGCTTCTATCTAAACAATAGTATCCTCTTGTTAGAATCCTATAGTATTTTATGCCTATGAAAGATTGATTTTCCTATGCAGAATTTGTAAAAAAAAAAAAAAAGACTTTATATTTCTTTCCAGTGGTGTCTAGAAAGAACTTGTTTAAATGTTTTTTATTATTATTACATTTTTATTTCTGGATTTGTTTGTATGCTATTTATCGTACACTGAGAAGCTGTTGTAGGCAATACCATTTTTTGTCACTTAAGTCAGAAAGGACAGCTCACAATAAAGGATGAAAAAAATAAAGTTCGATTTTTCATATACTGATAGATACACAGACAGATATGCAGGCGGTTTTTCTTAGGTGATCAAAGCTGTTAGAAGGGGATATATAGCCCAATAAACAAAGAAATATTGATGTTTCAGAGCAGAGCTCCATACAGTTTGGGTAGTTAAGAATGCTCTATTGCACCAAGACAATACAAGAGTAAAGCACGGGCTTGTTGCAAGATAAAATCAATAGCTGGCTAAAAGACACGTGTAAATTAAATCAAATACATTTCAAAAGACTAATCAGAGAGAAGAAAAGGAAATGGATTGTTACAAAAGCATCACAGAGTACAGGCGGGCAGGGGGTATGAGATACGGTGCAAAGGTCTTCAAAATCTCATCTAACTACAGCTGAGAACTGTTACACAGTAAATCAAAATACGTATAAAAAACCCCATAAAATGACGAGAACACCATGAGTGGCTACAGCCTGATAGACCACTCCATCTCTCCTGTAAATTATCACTTTTCTGAAGCTTTTACTTGTTTGTTCAGGTTTTTAATGCACGTTTTATAAAATAATTTTCAATAAAACTCAACTTATTTTTATTGATTATTTGTTATCAATCATGCATTTTCTACAAAATTATATTTGTTTTAAACTGTTTCACAATGTTAGAATTTTCAGAATTGTATTTCTGACTTTCCTGCAACCACTGGACCCTAATGTTTGAAAATATATTACAATAACATTTTAAGAAAGTGTCTTTTTTTCAGAAAAAAAAGTACTTGGAACATTGGAAATAAGGAGAAAAATAATAAACGTATTTGTTGACTGTAGTAGCATCTAGATTACATAGTAATATGATAGCCCTAAATGCAGTCAGTGATCCCTATTAGTTGTGGGGAATATGTGTCCTTGTTAAACCAGACACCCCAATGAGTATATATTAAACTATAGGTAATATATACAAAGTCTGATAATGACCCACAGAGTTGTTGTCTATGTTTGGCCAACTCGAAAGATCAACTCAACAAGGACCTTCATCACTTCATAATCTTCCAACATCCCCAAATTGAAGTGGCAGTTCCACTGAGTTCCTCAGATCGTGGGAAATTACCTATCATATTTAATGCCTTGAGTTTCCCCTATACCGAGCTCTTTGGATCTCCATTAAAGTCAATGGAGTCTTATCTAGTGGAAGTCACACCTTCTTGGCAAACAGTAAATTCAACCCTATGTATTGAATTAAATCCAACTACACTAACTAAAACATCTAAACACTTAGTCCTTAACCCCTTTATGGACTAATATTTTTAATTGGTCATGTTTAGAATGTTATTCCTTGTCAAGGAAATATGTTTCTGATTTTAATAGTGATAAATATATATATACACATATATATATATATTATATATATATATATATATATATGTATATGTGTGTGTGTATATTATGCAGTTTGCACAAGATTGCAAAAGTATTATTTGTATGTAAATTTTCCGTAAGGTTGCTAATCTTGTTTCTTTTTTCAGTATCCAGTTTCTCAATATATTCTTCTCTGTTGATAAAAATGTAATCTTTCTAACTACTATAAGTTTTTGTATGAATTTAGCAAGCACACGCTTCAAGATATGTACAGCAAACTACTAATACATTTCATAATCAACAGGAACCCAGGATGCAGCCCTTGGTGGCTTTTATGTGGCACCACCCTGCCTAAAAACGTGTAGTATCATATATTTTTATAACCTTTTATAACCTATTCTGTAACCTTTTAGAACCCCTCTGCTCTCAGTTAGAATTCATTGGCATTACAGTCATTCTTTTAATTTGAGAGGGTGGTAGATACATGGAATAACCTCCCATCAGTAATGGTAGCAGCTAATACAACGAAGGGGACAGGTATAAAGGTATCCTGAGTCTAAGGTAAGATCAAGGACTAATTAAAGTCTCGATTGCTACATCATAAAAGTGGGCTGCATGCCCTTAGATTCAATGTTTTTATGTCTTTGAATTTATCATATGACTGCACTTATTATGCCTCGCTTTTACTGCAGACTGTAAAGTGCTAAGTACATCTACTGGCAATAACTAAAATGATAGTATACTTACATATATACAATAGTCTATTAAACTATTAATGTGAGGGAGGCTAGATTTCAAATACACCAATCTTTTTGGAGAACACAGGATCTGGGCTGTGACCTGGACCTCTATGACTCTAGCAAATTAGTGGTTCACAATATTTATTACCGTATTTGCTCAATTATAGGACGAGGTTTTTTCAGAGCACATGCTCTGAAAAATACCCCGTCTTATAATCGGGGTCGTCTCATAATCAGACCTCAAATAGAGCACCGCTGCAGGGGAATTGGCTCCTCCTGTCTTATCCCCCCCATTTAACACCCCCCAAAACTTACCGGTGCTTCCGACTCCCTGCTGTGTAGTCGGGGCAGCGGGTAGACGTCTACTCGATCCGCGTAGGCAACTTCCGCTTCAGCCGTGTCTGCGTCCATCCCGCAGAGCTTCCCCGACTGTCAGAGAGGAGAGTTCCAGTGCGGGGAATTCGGGGAAGGTCTGCGCGATTGACGCAGACAACCCCCGCTGCTAACTGCACATCCTTCTGGCTGCAACGGAAGCTGCCTATGTGAGTCTCGTAGACGTCTGCCGGCTGCTCCAACTACACAGCAGGGAATCGGAAGCACCGGTAAGTGTTTGTGTGTGTGGGCAGTGTTAAATAAGGCATAAGGCATTTCTGTACGCAGAGTGCTCCATGAAATGTCTTCTAACCCCCTTAATGCCACTCTGCCTCCAGAAATGCCTTTTAACCCTCTATACGCCACTCTGCCTCCTGAAATACCTTATATCTCCCTATATGCCACTCTGCTCCATAATATGCCTTTTAACCCCCTAAATGCCAGAGTGGCATATAGGGGTATAATGCATTTCTGGATGCAGAGTGGCACATAGGGGGTTAAAAGGCATATCATGGGCCACAGTGCCATATAGGAGTGGCATGCATAACTGGGGGCAGGTTGGAAAATAAAAGGAAATTAAAAATTATTTTTTTTCCCTCAATCATAGCTTTTATTAAAAAAATAGTTTACATGAATTAACATTTACTAGTAACATTTACTTTTTCTTTTTTCATCTTATAATCAGGGTCGTCTTCTAATGGAGCAAATACGGTAAATTATATACTTTTTATTTCTTCTAAAAGCCTAAATTCTGGTAAGCTTATGGATATTCTTTAGTTATTCAATTAAATGGGATGTTCATTGTATTCATTAGGTTTTAAAGCATTGCTTGCATTTACTGTCACTGTTTGCGGCTATACTAAAAAAAAAAAAACAAGAAAACTGAATACTTACAGGCACTGAAATCTCATGGTTATTTTTCAGTTTTCCTAGTATGGTATATCCATCCAGGCTGATTTTGCCTCTTGGAACCAGATCAAATGTGTCCACTTTGATGCAATCAATATAAAGGGTGAGTCTGGTCTTCTCCACACTGAAGAGGACCTTGTGAAACTTGGTATCAAACAGGAATGGGAGGTGGCTGAAGGTGATGGTGTGTACTTGCCCGTTCGCAGCTTTATAGATGAATTCCAGAGCCTTTTTGGGGCCATTGAAGTTGATGGCAGCCTCCTGCTTGCCATCCGTGTCCACAATTTGCCAGATGCTCCAGTATTTGTTTCGTGTACTATCATTCATCCGGAAGGTGAACATGAAGGAGTATTCTTCTGGCAATCCACTTGCGTAGATGTACCTACAGGGAGCCAGAAAACTTTAATACAGGTTTCCTTAACATTGTTCAACAATTTTAATACAGGTGCAACTTGTCTTTCGTTGGTTAATCTGCTGCCAATTATCACCGAATGAAATTTGCTGAATATCCAGAAAATATCATGAATGACATTTCCAGTATTATGAATATAAACTACTAAAGGGGCTTGACAAAAATCAATGGAGAATAATACAAAAAATGGCCATATGGTATGTTGCACAGAAGTTTTTAAGATTTTTTCTCTCCTGTTCTGTGGAGAGGATGATATCTCCCAGAATGACCTTCCCATTGCCTACTCTTTAACAGCTTTAGAAAGTTTGCAACCTTATTCAGGTGCTAGAATCAGACCATTTGGGACCAAATTTGTAATAGAGGGTCATATAAAGTGGAACCATTGACCACCTGCCCCCTGACTAAAGTAGCCTGTGCATTACAGCCACTACAATGCAGCCAATGGTGATGTGCTGACAGATTATCAATTAGCACTAAAGGACCCCCGGAGCTCCAGGGCCCATAGGCATATGACTAGTGTGTCTAATGGATAATCTGCCACTGCTTCCACTGATTTAGAAGACACAGAAATAGAAGAACATTTAGATAAGTGCACACAACCAACAATTGACAGCATCTGGATGTCATTTTTATTAAGTTACTATGATAAAGTTATTTTGAGCGATTAATCAGCTGATTATTGTCAAGATTATTCCGAATGCCCTTTGAGAATGGAACTGACTTTACAGGCTAGGATATCCTCACAATTTCTAAAGCCATAAGTACATAAGGCCATATGTGGGAGCCCCACCACTTAGGGAGAAAAGTGGATACATTAACCCAGTAATTGAAACCTTATTGTTTATTGCCCAGTTTATCGCTTGGACATAATACCATGCTATGTGACTGAAATAGTCCCTCGTTTGTATGATCTTTTCCACAATATGTGGAAAAGCACTACCACAATTTTGTTGGAATGTTTCTCTTTGAAATTGAATATAATATATGCAGAATTCAAAATTCTGTGCACATGAGATATCAGAATACATGCTCCCTTGTAAAAAGACTAACTCTAGTGTATTCTTTACTATGTAATTTTCTACGTAACATAATCAATGGTGTATACAATCATTATACAAACAAATATAACTAAAAATGTCCAAATTGTCTTGAATAGGATACCTTCTGTGTTTGCGTGTTCAGCACCACTGAATGTAAACAGCACCTGTACCTACCGCTAGTAGCCACTTGGTGGCAGTAAAAGACAATCATTGGAAACAGTCCCTAAATTGGCTAAATGCATTAGATTAAAAAGCTTGTTAGTAAAATATATATATATATCTAAAACAGTCTGTTTTTGCTTTACTCTAAGACCATTACTAAACACTACCAAGAGACAGGGCCTTAGCAAGTAACAATATTTGAGACTTCCCAAAATTAAAATGTGCTGCCCCCTATTAATATTAATACATTAATATGTATACTAGTGGGATTTTACTCAACACATTAAGCACTTCACAATATATCTGCCCTTACACTTGAAATCATACTATAAACAATTCAGATCTAATAAATAATATAGCAGACAAGGTTAATTATAAAACAAGGAAGATTTAGTGGTGATTCTTCAATTGGTATATACTTTACCTTGTCAAAATCCTGAAGTCTACATTTGTACCCAGCTGATATGCCACTTGGTATGGCGAAGTGCCTACCACTGACTTAATCGCTCCAACAGAGGCTGCTCTGTCAACCTGAAACTTGGAGATCAAGTCAAACCCTAGAAAAGGAAAACATAAACTGGTCAAAAGGTTTACCTTAGTATCAATATATCACGGGTTCTTTCACAGAGAATTAAACACTTCTGCAAAAGCTGTAAAACAGCTTGTAATCAACCAGTCATCCAACAGACAATTGTGACAGTAAAAAAATTGGTTGTCAAGAAGTCCACTCACCTGGAAGGTCATCTTGTCCATTATCAATTGGTGGGCATTTATGTTGTACATGGTTGAATTTGAGATTAAAGGGGAACCCTATGAGTAAAAAAAATGAATATATTATGTTAGTGTTTTTCAGTCATTTGATTCAGTTTGTATGATTGTTTTGGTAAACAGCTGAAAACAGAGTTTGAGAAGAAGTCTGGGGGTGATGTCACAGGCGTGAGAATGCGACAGTTTAGTAGACAAAAAATAGACTTTATAAAAAAAAATCAGACCTTTATGTCATAAATAAATAACTGCCACATCTGTAAAAGATGGATAAACTCTGGTAATTCAATTTATTCACACTACAGGTCAAGGGCAGTATTGGACTTATCATGAGTGTCTGGTACCCTTTTAATCCTCCACCCCAATGAGCCATATTTATAACCGTCAATACATAGCAACACTGGAGTAATGCCCTAAATGTGGAGGGATCAAACAAGTGAAATGTGTTTGAGATACATGTATGCTACATGGCTACTAAATATGAAAGAGCCATTGTATATTCCTTTAAATATCAGTCATAGCTATAGTGTATATATATATATATATATATATATATATAAACCACAAAAATTGCAAAGTATACATGGTGAGTAAGTGCCTTGGAGATGTATTTTACATTTTGCGATTAAATGCTATTAATTCTGCACAATGAAGAGACCTAAGTCCTACTCAAAAGCCCAAGGGATACAGGTTATGCCAAATTGTGACAACTTGTATAGGTAATACTTCTTAGCAGAACAAGTTCAATGTTCAATTGATCAAATGAGGGCAGATCACCATGTAATGCTGAGGGGCAAGGTGTAGCTATTGAGCCTCCCTCCTTGGAGCCTGCCTCTGACTTGTGGGGATTGAGGTCTCACAGCAGGGAGGTTGTGGTTTCATGGCATTTGCAAGAAGTAGAGAGGGGGGATCAAATAAACGACCACCTTAATCTAAACACTCAGTGGTCTGACTTTCTGAAAGCAGTCCCTGTGAGCAGGGAAAATAAACAGTTTTTTTTCTTTACAAATGAATTCAATATAACCCGGAGATATGCTTGGAAAATGTTAGTCAGGTCTGGTTTTGGAAGTAAAGGGGCTTGGATGTGGGCTTTGGGCAGAGCACCCACTCTCACACAGAGAGCCCTTTCTGTGCAGTGGCCATGTCTGCAGAGGCTTTTCCTTTAAACAACATTAGCAATGCAAAAACACCTCTGAGCCTGTATGTAACATGCACTGTACTTGCCATCAAACCCCAAACTACCATTTGGCCACAACCCAGCCACAGAAGATCAAAGGCTAATTCATGAGGCTGCAGCTGGATGGGGCTGATAACTCACCTTGTGTATATATACAATGTTACAGTAAATGGAAGGACTCAAACTATGCAAAGTGCAACAAAGTATACAAAGTTTCACAAAGGCTGTTCATTGTGTGCAACGATACCCAATGCAGCTCAGTCTGACACCATTTGTACATGGAAAGGTCAGAGCAACATCCATATTCATACTCTCCATGTCTATATACACTACCCTGTACTCATCAACACCTAAGGGTTATTGATTTATTATATATATATATATACATATAAATATATATATATATACATATATTATTTTATATATGTATATACACATTTATGCATAATAAACTAGCTATGAAAATTAATTGGTGCACATGAGGAGTCTTAAGTATACAAACACAGAGACATAGATGACACACACACACACACACACACAAATATGGACAGATCCAGAGATGTCACTTACTTGTGTAGTGTTCTATGGTAGATGACACCAATGTTCCCAGTAAGCTGGCCACACACAAGGCAAATGGGGCTTTCCTGTGGAAAATAAAGCCTGTTTAGTATGTTTATCTATGGGAGGGGGTATTACATCCCTGCAGCCCCCCAGCACTCATCAATGTGCTGCTTCCTTTTCTTCACTGTACAGGTGGCTTCTAGGTAAGGACACTGCCCTTAACATGCCCCCTGCTAACAGGCTGTGTTCTGATCTTTCCCCCATTCTTACCAGATGCCCTTCATGATCCCTTATTACTTGGCATTAGATCCCTGCTATCCCAATGAACTGAGCTCTGCATGGGCTATCTAATTATTTATAGGGACTGTGACCCTGTAGCATTCGACTCACCAATGAGAAGTGTTTAGCTTGGCCATAGCCCCGCCCCATCTGTGTGTGTACAGTATGCTTGTGTGCAGGGGCTCTGCTCAGATGCTCGGTGCTCTGTATACAGCTGGAGTAAGAAGGATTAGCTTTCAGGATTTAACAAGGAACCCTCTGTAGTTACATTTACAATTATTGCATAGTTGCTTTATTCTAGCTTGCAATGCACTGGGAATTGATATTATTTGTATTTTATAGCCCCATTTTATATGTCGTTTTTTCATGTCCACAGGCTTTTCTTTGAACCCCAACAGCCTTGCAACTATTGCCCCTTCTTCCCTATGTCTGCCCCTTCACAATGACGATTATTCACTAAAACAGTGAACTATGAGTTGAGTTTAAATGTTTTAACAACTTATAAGAAAGCCTGTGATAATGGCAGGTATATCAGTGCCAATATTTAATATTATTATTAGAATATTTTTTATTTATTAGAATATTTTTAATGAGGAGAAAATACAATAAACTATGATTGTCCTCAGCATTATATGTCCTTTTGCAGAAGTATTCCAAGGGGCCAGAACAATGCAGAAGAATCTCTGGGCAGCCTCGGTTTCTTCTCTGTCTTCATGTAATCCCAGACAGACTCAGAATGTTGATATCGGGGCTGTGTGGGGACCATATCAGATGCCTCCTTGGTGGCTTTGCATGATGGATAAGTATCTGCCTCTACTTCTCAGCATTGAGGAGACCATTAATACGGACCAAATCCCCAACTCCGTTTGCAGAAAAGCAGCCCCAGTCTTGCAAGGAAGCTCCATCCTGCTTCCCTGTTGCCTGCAAACATTTATTCTCCTAGCACTCTACAGTCCTTCAGCGAACAAACTGCCTTTTGCTACAGCCAAATATTGTTCAGAGCACCATTTTTCTGCACCCCAATTCCTGTATTTTTGTGAATAGTTGTGAGGCTTGACCTTGGAGGAACGGCTTTTTGGCATACTCTGACCAGATTTCTCTGGAAAGTAGTGGGGTGTACCAGGGTCCCACTGTTTTCTGTCAATGCTGAGTTAATGGCACTGCTGGATATCTTCCGATTGTGAAGAGCAGTAAGCATGATGTGTCTTCCGTCTGCTTCACTAAGTTTCCATGGCCATACACGGTCTCTATGGTCTTCAACATTGCATGTTTCTTTGTGCTTTTTCAAAAGAACCTGTACATAATATCTGCCTTGCCTGGGAGAGACCGCGCTGATGCAGTATAATTACTAGACTTGTGATTCGTTTTTGGAATCTTCGGGTTTGTCTTTGTCTTCGTCTACCAATCTCCCTGATCCCTTCCCCATCTAGCCTACCTTATCTACGCAGCATCACAGGGGTTGATGGAAGCGGAAATCTGTAGGTTCGCCGTCAGAGGTTAAGGGGCCGTGCAAACGACTCTATTGGTCCCTGCAATTGGTTGATGCCAGAGGAGGACCCTGCAGGCGACCAATAGGCTCACTTGCATGGCCTTTTTAACTCCTGGCGGCAAACGTACGGATTTCCGCTCCCATTAACGCCTGCGATGCTGCATAGATAATGGGAGTGAAAATCCGTAGGTTCGCCGTCAGGGGTTAAAAGGCCCTGCAAGCGACCAATAGGCTCACTCGCACGGTCCTTTAACTCCTTATGGTGCAACATAGCTTGCAGAGACCGCTGGCCTCCCTAACACACAGAGTAGCGTACCTAAGGGGGGGCACTCGGATGCCAAACAGGGTGGTGCCCCGTGGGCTGGCCGAGCAGATGTCTATGCGGCTCAAAAGCCACCTAACACGGGCCTGCAGCTTAACGCTGTTGAGAAGTGTGAAGAAACTCTCTTTTCCCGCCCAGGTTCCTGTGCCCAGGTTCATGTGAGTTTCCTCACACAGCATGGGAGCGCCACAGCAGTAAGCTGCGGGCCCATGTTTGGTGGCCGTCAGGCCTCATAGGTGCCTGCGTGGCCCTTGCAGACTTGTAGACATACAGTTTACAAATTTGTTAAATAAACAATCTTGTCAAATACTCTAGGTACGCCCCTGAACACACATTAACATACCCACACCCAGATACTCACTTTAACGTGCCCAGACACTCACACTAAAACACACTTCCAGACACTAACACAATCAGACATTCACACTAACACATATACACACAGACACTCTGCCCATGATATCAATATGTACTGCTGCTAGAAGTTTTCTTTATATCATGAAGGATGATGGCCTTATTGATTTGTAAATCATTGAAATCACAAACCAAGTGTAGATGTTTTGCATAATGTTTCATATATGAAGGGTATATGAAGAAACAAAAAAAGGAAAATGCATGGCAAACACTGTGTAGGGGATGTAAAGGGTGAACTTAACATCATTCTCACCACTGATTGGCATCTTGAAGCAGCCAATCAGTGGCAGGAAAGCACTCCCAAATCATTGGGAATACTTTACGCTCATCCGCGTAAGAGGTTTGAGCACATCTCCTGCATAGAGAACAGTAGGTACTGGGGAAATGGGCAAATACATTTGATGAGACAACACAAAATATAAAGGGATCATGCAGCCATCATATGTATCAAAGGGCATATGTTGGCTGGAGTGCCCTTTGATGGTGGGTTAAATAAACACAATATTAAGCTTGGATACCACAATGGTAGAGGAAGATCTATAGCATCTAATGTTCCTTTCATGCCCATGGGTATATTTTACTGTAACTGTTAATTTACTGGAACGCTTAACCAGCATGATTCAGACCTTTCGCTTTTAAAGAGCAAAAGTTCTGTTTGTTTTTCCTGTATTGTGTTTCTGTTGTGCAAGATTGAATCCCATCATATACTATACAAGAATTATTGCTACTTTTTATATGAGAGGATAACGATAAATGCAAAGATACTAATATTCAAATTTTGAATGTCTGCAAACAAATTTTATTAGGAATCCCAGTGTCAATTGATGGAGTTATGGAACTAACACTTTGTTGGCAGCGTATCTAAGAGTTCATGTCTCATCAACTGCATGAAACCCAAAGCGGGCTCAAGAACCAATCTCAGGAGAAACATCTGGGATCAACATGTGTTTCTTGCCAACCATGAACCCTCCATGAGTTATGAGAATTCCTACTTGAAGTCAACAACTAAAAAGAAAGGCTGACTGATCTGTAAATGATGTTTATACCACCATGATAGTAAAAGAGTTAAAAACTGGAGCATTGTTCCTTGCGTTCAGTGTTTTCTGTGAGAAGCTAAAGCATGACCGAGTGACCAAATAAAAGAACCTAAAAACAGTCCAAAAAGGTAACAAAGAATAACTTAACTAGTTAGCAAATTTACTAGTGAGACCTGGCAATGTCAATATTTCTGTAGTGCTACAAACACAAAGTATTTACAAACAGGGGTAATTTTACCGTATAGACAACACATGGGCAATTTGTGGCAAATCTCTAAATTTGGACCAGTCAGGAGGGCCATTATTGTGGTTTCTATGGGAACTGCACCAAATGTTTGCTCTTTAAGGCCCACAGTATCAAAGTATCTATTCAGTTAGTGTGAGTTACTGCCTTATATGTATGCGGTCTATGTCTCTTCTTCCATAATTACCCATGGATGAAGGCAGTAGAAGATCCAAGTAGAGCAGCTTTTTCTTGCATGGCAATTAATGTGCATTTTATTGATTTTGAAATACACTCTATTTCATTTAAAAAAAAAATATTAGTCATAGTAAAAAACATTTTCTAATAATTGTATACACCCCCTTTAATCCAAGAACTATTCCAATTTACAGTACTGTTATTACTTGATTTAAACGCTCCATTCTTCATGAAAAGTAGTGTTTGTATGTGCACTGTGCATAACTCTTTAGAAAATTCACGTTTTAAACTGGTTGTACCTTTCTAAATTACTTGGGAACAGTTTGAGTTTTCAAAGAATAAGAGGTATTCAGTAAAATATTATTTAGTCAGAAATGTTCTGCTGATATTTAATTCCACAAGACAAACATGAATTTAGACCCAACCTCTCACAAGCATCTCAGTCACAATACCATCACTTCATGGAAACCAGGCTTGCCGTAACTTTTCATCACTTCTGTCATACACGGCTTGCTGGAAGGTACAGTGTGTAATTGGTGTTCACATATTCATAACCAAGTATTTTACAGCAAAGACGAACCGAAACATATATGACTTAGAGTTGTAAATGCAATGCTTGGTTTATGTATTGGTTCCAGTTATTCATATCTGCATATAATACTACAAAGGTGCTTTGTGCCATTCCCATGATTACATTAAATAATATCTGATCAGAATAAAATGGTTTCTTTATAACATATCATTATATGTGTGTGTATCATGTATGGTTAGGAAGAGCTGGTGAAAGACATTGAAGAAGGTAATTCAAAGAATGACAACAGGAGTTATGCACTATGGAGTGAGTTACAATGCGGTCAGAAGAAGAATTTTAGCTGAGCACATTAACTTTGTGCCATTCAAGGTTAGCCTTGTCCTTCATGCAAATTAAATCATTTTTGACATAATTAACTAATATAGTATCAGCATACCTGGAAACTCTCCGGGTTTGAGCCGGAGATTGCCAGGTGAGCACTGCTTCTCCGGTTCTGCCTACCTCTACACATAATGTAAAGAGTAATCTGATGCCAAAGTCTTGGTAATGCAGGGAGATAATGGCCATTTCAGCAACAAGCTCCTTTACAGCAAGTATCTACATCAGAGGCGTATCTAGGGTATGGCACCTATGGCTCGTGCCATTTGAAAGGGGAGCCAGTAAGCGGCTTTCAAACGCTGTCTTTTTTTTTTTGATGCGGAGGAGAGAGAGGGGCACCTTGCAACCACTCGGCGCCCCTCAATCTCCCCCACGAGGCCTCTACCTTCGTCCCGGTGCCGGCATTTCATGCTGAGCGCCATAATATGATGTCATATTTCGGCGCTCAGCAGTGAAGCAGCGGGCACCGCAGCAGTGCAGGAAGGCAGAAGCCTCGAGCTCCTGTCGCTGAACCTCAAGTTGAGAGAACTACAAAGGGGGAGAGGGTAGATAGTGAGTAGGGGTAGGGGAAGGGAAGGAGAGGTGGTAGAAAGTGATATGGGAATGAGAGGGGGGTAGATAAGTAAAGAGTGTGAATTAATGTGTGGATGCATTGAGTGAATGAGGGAGAGCATGAGTTAATATGTGAATGTATTGTCTGAATGAGGGAGAGCATGAGTTAATGTGTGGATGAGTTGTCTGAATGAAAGTGTGAATTAGTGAGTGACTGTAAAAGTGTTTGTGTATCATAGATGTATAATTGTGGAAGGGCAAAGATGGCACTAGCAGGAGGTTTGAGCATTGGGGACCAAGATGGCACAGGCAGGGTGTATATGGGACAAAGATGGCACAGGCCGGACTGTTTGGGGACAAAGTTGACTTGTGCTGGGCTATTTGGGGACAAAGATTGCAAATCTAATGTGTGTTATCTGGGTGCTGGTCAGGTTCTATGTGGGCAATCTGGCTTTGGGGTGTGCAACCTGTGATCTATGCCTGTAATTTAGGGGGTTTTAAATATACCTTTAATGCTGTGTTTTTATGTGAGTTCCAATTGATCTATACCTGCGAAGCTGGGTTTTTGTGTTATTCTGTAGATCCATATCTGCTATGCTATGTTTCCATACATTATTTATGTATACCTGCAAATACAGGGTTAATTAAAATTTCTTATTCAGTTGATTAATACCTGGAGTGCTGTTTCCATGTATTTATTTGATCTATACCTGCGATGCTACGTTTCATATATTATTATTGTATACCTGCAAATACAGGATTTGTATGTCTGATTCAGTTGATTTTATATATACCTTCAGTGCTGAGATCACAAGTGAATTTCAATTGATCTGGGTTTGTGTGTTGATCTATACCTGCTATCGGCAGCAGGGACTAATATTTATATATATATGGGCAGCAGGGGCTAGTAAATGGGTTTTAGATATTTGGACAGGGGCGCAATTTCAGTGCTTGCCATAGGCGCTATTTTCAGTAGATACGCCTCTGCATGGGTCCCATGGACCCATTGGGACTCATGTAAGGGCCCAGGATTGACTGGACTTGTGGCAACTGCCCCTTTTGCCCTGTGTAAAAAACAGCCCTGTATCTGGCTCAGTGCCAAGTATGTAGAATGCTGCAGAGTTTAAGAGAATGTAATAGGAGTCAGTATAACAATGTTTAGTGAGTATTTATGGTGCTGTCATGTATACTTGCTGTAAAGTACATGAGTAGGTGGGAATTATAAAATATGGATAATATGGGATATCAAACATAGTTTGTAATCTTAAATTATGGCAGTTAATGAGCGTAACAGCAATGTCTTTTTTGTTCTGCTAGTAATGACATACTAAACGGTATATTGATGTATGTAAAGTACTACCCTGTGTAATAATTCCCATTAAACATATTGGCCAGCTCCATGGGGACAACCGGTTTTTTTTTACATGACTATTGCTTTCTCACGTTTCCTTAATGGCTCAGACACACACGAGGCCCAGAGGTATACCTGTGATGGGACAAGCAGGCCATTGTACAGAGTACAAATGCTTTTTGTGAATTAAACGCTTCTCATTTTAATGAATTAAAGTCATAAGTGAGGTAGATGATGCATCATTCACTGATCCCAGATTAGAAAAAGAATAAAATCTTACTGTTCTGCATAAATAAAACATCTCTGTTAGTGTTATTTATATGGTAAGGTACTATTATGCCTAGAAAGCACGAGGCCCTAGGCAATAGCTTGGCAGGTTATGCTTTTATAGCAGAATTACTCAATTATTTTATATAGACAAGAACAATGTATATTATACAACTGTGCGATGCAATATAATGTAAAGTATCAAGTCAAGTTTACAGGAATATCATTGTTTTCTTCCTTTAATAATACATTATATTGAACAGTCTTTGGTCTCTAGTTTGCCCTGGTCAATTTGATCGAGAAATATATATTGCTTTATATGAACACTTTTTCTTAGGCAAGCAGTAGACATGTAAGCAATAACCATGCAACATGGATTTATATAGGCAATAAGCCTATAATAAATAAGCAAACCATGATCACAGCAAGGAACAGAGTGGGGCACTATGGGAGTTTAACATTATTATTATTTAGTGTTTTATATAGCGCCATCAAATTCCACAGCTCTGTACAATGGGTAGACAGGACATAACAAGTAGTATATAACATAACAAATTGACTAACAGAGACAACAGGTGAGGAGGACCCTGCTCAAACGAGCTTACATCTACCAATATTCTGTTAATTAAATACATATTCATACTTCATAGTAATATAGTAATAAACTGATTGCAGCATTATAATAAACTTAAAAAATATAATTAGGTAATAAGTAGTTAGGCTCTTAAATGTTTACATTCATACTCATTAGACTTGTGCATTCGGATATATATGAATTGAAAGTTTACAGACTTTTGGAAAATTTGGCGATTCGTATGAAAATATGAAAACAAGAACAGGCCTCCCACAAAGCGAATGAAAACAAAGCAAAAAGCACCAAATTTTTATCTGAAATCCATGGGACCTTTCACTCACACTCTCTCATATTCTCATTCTGGTTCATTCTTTCTCACGCTCTCTAAATGTTTCCCTACTTTCTCTGCTGACTGCTTCTGTGTCGAAAATGCCACTGTTTTGCCTTAAGGTGAAATTCCGCCCAATCGTGGTACTTTCCGTGAGGTTCTCCCCCCTATTGACGGACCACAGGAAAGGTTTGGTATTTATGTATGTGCATCCTCCACATCACTGAACAGGTGTCAGGGTCCTACCTCAGCCTCCCGTCATCTGCGGGGGTCTCCGTCTATGTTAGGCCACATCCCCGACCTCCAGTGCAGTGAATGTTGTGGAGGATGAACGCCTCACGCGAAGTGATGGCGGGGGGGACGGGGTGTCCTGCACTCCGATGAGGCAGGAAGCGGACCAGGGGTGGGACAAGCAGTGACAGACAGGTCACCGCTCACTAGAGCCTATAAGTGAGAGGAGGATCGCTAAAGCTGTTGGGAGGAGCTTTATTTTGGCAGACTATTTAAACCCACAGCAGCTACCCGTATTTCACCAACCCGTTTTGCTGATACTTGTTTTTGGATTCACTGGACTTTGACCTTTGCTTGTTTATGGACTTTGCTGATATTCTCTTACCCCAGACCACAGATTGCTATACGGTACTGTTTATGCCTTTTGTCTACCTTTTACTGCTCAGTGGAATAGATCATTGCTGATATTCCTTATACTGACTTTGCATCTGCTGTTTGCCTCGTGTCTCTCTGCGTTGTGCTCCAACCTTACGCACCCTGACAACAGGATTATTTTGTCCAGAGGCCTTGTTGGGCAAAATGATAGATCTTTAGACAGTACAGTTTATCCTTGCTTGCTGTGTAAGTGGAGAGGTTGATCACACAGCTTTGTTCAGTAGGTTTCGGAGGTTGTGTTGGGAATCTTTATTTTAGCCTTAATCTCTGATGAGCGCTTTTTTTGAGTCTCTTGTAGTACTGCTGTAAATATTTTGTGTCCTCTGTGTTTGATTCCAGTTTTTCATTGAGAATACATCTCTTTACGTCTCTTTTTATTTGTTGCTCACACATATACACATTCATGCTAACACAAATACACTCTCACTCTGACATACATACATTTATACATACGTACATACTGCCTCTCTCCCGTTTCTACCTCACCCCCTTGCATTATATGACCTCGCAGATTTTGTTCCTGCTTTTATTGTGTGGGGTCATATAACATTGCATTACGTGACCCTGCTGTGTTTCATGTGAGGCTTTATGGAGCTTTTATATCCATGACCTGATCCTGTTGCAGGCTTCATAAAAATCCTGGCTTAGACATCCAATCTGTTACAATACTGGAGTTAGAGCATTGGCCCGCTCTGATCTGCAAATTGTCTACCCCAGGGACCCATACACATTACATGTGCATATAATCCACATGTACATCCCCTGGGGCTATACAGTGTCACAATTGTTAGGAATATCTACATACACAGACTAACATGTTCATATACCATAACAGACTGAATCTAATCATCTTACATGTACTTACACACAGCAATATACACACAGTTCTGTTGCTGGTATTGATCATCTGCTCTCTTGGCACTAATGCTAGGAAAGATAGTATTTGATGGCAGATAAAAACCATTCAGATTATTCTGACTGCCCATTTTTCCTGATATATGGACCTTAATCAGTTGCTGGACTTGTCTTAGATTCAGAATAGCTCTATGCCCATACCCGGGAACTTGTGGGCTCTGGCTACCGGGAGCCTACCATTACGGGATGCGACCAGGACTGCCCACTGACGTCCCCATTGATGTCAGTGGGCATTCCCGCTAACATTGCGTAAAACACTATTTAGGGAAAGGGGAAATGGACAGGGAGTGGGGCGTGTCAGGACCCTGCTCCCACAACCCAGAGGATTCGGGTGTTGACCTGGAGAACCGGAGAAGTCATGAAAAAGGGCCAGGTGGCAGCAAGAGGTTACCCTCAGGCCTCCGCTATCACCAAGGGTCTAGAGACAATAATCTTTCAAAAGTAGCCAGTAGGTCAAGCCAGTTGATCCATGTTGCTGTATATGTTCTGCATTTGGTCTGATGTAATGAGCCCTAACTTTAGGACTCTGGTCTCCTCTATCTTCTTCACCCAATCTCTTAAATATGGAGTCACAGGCCTCTTCCAATAGACAGGAATCAGGCATTAAGCAGCACTTGGTAGATGCTTGGTCACTGACCCTTTGTAGAATGATAGTGATTCCTCTAGAGTATGGAGTAGCATCTCATTCAGGGCTTTGGGTCCTGGGGTCCGCTCCCCACTGAACTTTTTAATCATCCGGTGCACCCCCAACTCCAAAACGGCTTGAGTCTTTCACAATTCCACCAAACGTGGAGAAATTTCCCCAATTCAGTTTCACATCTCCAGCAGTTATCTGAAATAGTGCATGCCACAGAGAAACTCCCCATGAGAAAGCCTGTGTAAAGCAAGCACTCTCCTTTCAGAGCAGACTTGAGCTGCCCTCACGCAGGCATGGAAAGCTAAAAAAAAATAAAAAATCAAAATATCCCCTCTTTATCCCCGGACCAAAATCAGGATTGCTTTCCGCCAGTGTCAACGGAAAGGGGAAAGAGGAGAGTCGGTTTCCCTCCCCTCCATGTACTACACCTCCGAGAAAGGGTTGGGTTGCGCGGCTTGTCACTCCGTCAGTGGGCCAGTAAATCTGCCAGGAAGACCTTGCCAGATAGAATTTTGATATTTTGTATCCTACAAACCATTTACCATTTAGGGGTTCCAAATGGTCACAGTGGCCAAGTGGCTGACCCTGACTGTTGGTAATTATCTATATAAATTAATAATTAAATGTAGCAATGATATCTGGCCCTTTCCTAGAGCGATACATGCACTTCCAATGACAGGAGGTATATAATGTTGGTCCTCAGTTCCATTTAAACAATTATGTTTAAGCAAAGAGAAATGTTTTAAATAGTAGCTTCATGCTGTGATAATTTAATCTGCATTTCCATAGCCCTGATCTGATTAAAATGCTGCTTGAATTAATTAAGGTTGTTTTTCCGAAGCTAAATATAATTCTATAGCAACAAGTCTTGTTAAAGATGTTCAAAAATATGATTAGAATTAAAGGTGGCTGATCCATACTGTTTAATCTGTATATCTGTCCAACTATTTCAGTTTTATTCCTGAATATTATTTATTTGATATCAATAAGCCTAGTACCTCATTAATCTGATGTTGGTTTAAGTTGTTCTGAAATCACCTTGGCATGAGGATAAATGGAATGGTTTAGAATAGATCGTTCATGTAAATTCCTAAGATGCCCAGAAAAGACAAAGGATACAAACTGACTCCAATATTTTTATTTAAAAAAGTTATTAAAAAGCATTTGAAAATACATTATTACCAGCAATCAGGGATATATATATATATATATATATATATTATATATAAGTATGTTTTAATGTAATATTGGTTTATTTTAATTATGTTTTAACTATAGTTTGTAAGAAATGTAGAATATTTACGTATTTACATATGAATAGAAACATTTGTATCTATAGAAATATGTATGAATGTCAGTGATTTACCGTATGTTTATGAATAAACATAAACTGAAATAAAAACTGTGTAGGCTTTAGTGCTGACTAAAGAGGGGATGCATTTATAACAGAATTCTACTGTGCTGCTATTGGCAAACGGTTTATTTAAACTTTACTAAGGAGCGCCTTTGTTTCATCAACAGAAAAAGACCAGGTGCCATTTTTATTCATCAAACCATGAAATAAAGGTAACAGGTACCAATGGTTTTATAGTAAATACACTGTGAAAATTTTAGAAAACACATATGAACACATGATTTTGGACTTTGCTGTCAAACTGAAGATTATATAAATTGTACCCAAAAGAGAAAATGACAAACAGTGCTCTTTCTTTGGTGAAGTAGTTTTTGTGCACACAATGTGGTTATCACACTTACAATTTTTAAGAGCAATACACTGGTGTTCACCCAGCTGTATGTACAAGAATCTTGTAGCAATGTGGGGCTTTTGAAACGAAAGGCAATATGGCTCAGCTCCACGTTACTATTTATGTTTATTAATATTTAATATATATTACATATAATTAATTATATAATTATCCTACTTATTTGTTTTATTCAAACTTCTCTTTTGGGTACAATTTATATGATCTTCAAGCAAAATTACTATACAAGTTGTGTTGTTACTATTACTATACAGTTGTGGTTTTTTTTTTGCGTTTCTAGTTTCTATATGCTAATAACAAACACAGACACATACAAGCAACTCATTTTTCACTGGGAATTTTTAATAGTAAATGTAGCTTTATCTTTATGTACAGTTGATACAACTTTTTATCTTTAAAACTGTTTTCATTGGCCCGGCAAGCGTTGTTGATTTTCAGCACTAGTGTGTTGGACAGCACCAACTGCACAAGATAAACATTCTTTGAAAAACCTACTGTATTTTTTATGCATATTTTTTTATGCATAATTCTTATGAACTGCATTGATTTCCTTTAAAGTACATATTCTTATCATTCTGTTGCAACTATGGCAACCCCTGTTTGCAGAAGGATTGCACTCAGTATCTGCAGGAATAAAGCTCGGAAGAAAATTGCCATCTACCCCCCTGAATGATTTGATTTTATTGTATAAACGCTAATGTTTTTGTTTAATTAAATGCAGACATTCATAAGCCTCCCAATTAATCATCTGTGCTGTAATATTTTTTATCATTTTGTTAGTATTTTTTTTACTATTCATTTAAAAAAAATATATGTTTTATGGGTTACTCTAGCCCCCACTATTCTTTTCATAATGTATCTTCTTTCCTTTGTGGACTAGAACTGTTCATAGAATAATAGATATTCATGTTATAATATTGGATATTAATAAAAACGTGCTAAGTGCATCTGTAGGACTAAATATAAATATACATATATATGATACTTGAATCAATGTGGTATACAATGTGGTATACAAATACAATTTTGTAGCTGCACACTATAAGGAGCAGTGGAATTCTGATGCGCAGTTGTTTATGTGGAGCAATCACCATGGAAACTACACCAGGTGTAGCAAATATGGCTCGTGTTTCAAATAGGGTTGCATATAGTACGGGTCATGTTGCTTTGATTGAGAGAGGTATCATCTTTCTTACCAGAACATGATTGAGCATTTACTTAAACAATGATAAATTCTCTTTTAATTTGATGCTTGCTTGTAGTTGGACCTTCCCTACCCAAAAGGGAAAACATGACATTATTCACACACCTCAACATTTCAGATGTCCAAATTGGGACATCTGTGTTGTGGGGACGTTGCATGGAGTGGACCCGGAGAGGGCAGGACTGGTCCTTAAACTCAGCAGGCCGTGGGACAGCTATGGGGGGCAGAACTGTCCTGCGGAAATCGGACTATAGGAGGTATTCAAATATCTTAGGGCCCAACCACTGCTTCCCATCTTTCTCTTATTCTTGCGCTTCTACATAATTTTCATTAGAAAGTGAAGGAAGCCACAAAACTTAAGCCTCATCCTTTTTAAAAACAAGAGATGCCATCATCAGTTAAACATCTAAATCTTGTTTTCAGAGGAGAAAGCATATCTACTGACAACAAAATGACTTTTATGTATTCATGTGTTTTAAAACTATTACAAGCCTTTAAGTGAATCAGAGAGGAAGGTGACGGAAGACAGTTCATCTATTTTAAAGTAAAGAAGACATAATGGATTTTAGATGCAATTTCTCTTTAAGAGGAAGTTAAAAACAAAATGAATTTTCAAGCCTGTCAAAAAAACCACATACCATTTCAAGCATCTTATCCTCTTATTTACATATTCTAATAGTTCCCTTCTAAAAGGAGCCTGACGCCTAAAAGAATTTTGTTTTTTACTACCCTCAGCATTTAAAAACAAGTCCAGCATGTTTAAGTCATTTTAAGACACACTTAACACATAATGATATGCTTAGTAAGATTGAAAAAAGTCCATCAAGTTCAAAATGTCCAAGATAACCTAAACTGAATTGTTCCAAAGGAAGGGTGAAAACCCCTATTAATCACACAGCAATTTTGTTTAGAAGGGATGAAAACAAGTCCTTCGTGACTTTATGGGCAGTCAGAATAGACCATAATGCCAGTATTTCAGATGTCCAAGATGGGGGTTCATATATGTCACTTAAAGGTGCACTCCGCCATTTTAAAACATTTTATGGAGGCACTGCTGGCTCTGCACAGTCTCCATAGTGTAAATGGGCTGGTTGGGAATATCAGAGATCTCCCTTGTAACTGTGCCATTGAGCTGTGATACACCGGGGAGTCTGATTGCCAAAGAGGGTGAACTGCCGTCCAGTTTGGTTTGTGTGTGTGGGGTGGGATCATTGTTCCCCTGGACCTGTCTGGTCTCTAAATTTTACTACTGTTGGCATGCTGTTACATGTTAAGGTTGGGCATGTGCTCTCCAGTATTTGGGTGGCTCATGTAATTTAATATTAATGATATGTTTATATAAGAAAAAATAATAGTGCCACATATAGGCCAGGTTCTTTTTTGTGGACAGGAGTAATAAATGCCAGTATGGCCATGGGTATGCCAAGTTCTTAGTATAATAATATACTCAGTAGGCCAGATTTGTGGTGGAAGACAGCAAAATTGTCTGAATCGTTTTTTGGCCCATTTACACGTCTACTGAAAATAGCGATTTACTTCTTCTTTATTTTTAACGAGAAACTCAAACTTTGTGGGAGTTTACAAATTTGCCATCTTGTGTTATTTTCATGGCTACATTACAAGTCAGTGACTCATCTGTGATTTCCCACCTACGGAACCCTTCTTCCTTATGACTAAAAGCAGAGGTGAGAAACATCACCAGGAAATACAATACCAAATATGTCAAGTAAATTCCCAGAGATGTGAGGACCTCTGAGTCTTTTGTGCAGAATTAGAATAAAATGTAGTGTGATGGGTTGCAAATTCAACGTCATGATACATGTATGTAGAATGTCCTTACAGGGACTTTTGTTTTGTGTATATTTTCAGGAATGCTTGGTTGGGTTTTTTTCAGAAGGAACATTTACAAAAATGTCATTTACTTTGTTTTACCAACCATAGAATATTTAAAAATAGACATTTGCACGTGACATTTTTATGATTTTTCCTGCTTTTTATTCTGTGAGGAATCCCCAACCAAATGCCCCAGAAACAATGAGACTCTTAACTAGACAATACACAGGCTATTCCAAGATAGTCAGACTTACCAAGTATACATTGATCATACGTATCTCCAAAGTCATCTTATTCTGATTGTTTATGTACCTTAGTTTTTTCTCCTCACTGCTTTATTCCATTTCTACAATAACAGCCTAATATAGGTGAGAGCTTGCTTTACTGAGAAGGTGGTAAATAAGAGGAACAGCATCCCAGCAGAAGTATTATAGGTTAATATCGTGAGGGGATTTAAACATACATGAGGTAGGCAAATGGCTCCTCAATCTAAGACAGAGCAAACACCTATTAAGGTTTTAGTCTATACAGAAGGTTTGTTACCTTGTATTTGGCTGATTGTGGTTTTCATCGTAACAGTAGAATTAAGGTAATATTTATCATGATACAGCCTACTTTGTAACACTTGTCAGTTTAAATATCGTGCCCTAGGAACAATATGAGCATCATAACAGCCTTCAAATAACTCTTTTTTGCCCAAATAGTGTAGTTTTTCCAATATTCTCATGCTATTCTGAAAGTGTCTTATAGCCCACTATATAAACAGTTTATTAGTGCATGTCCATCAGCACTGATAGTTTGATGTGTCTGCTTGGTGTTAAAGAGCATCATTGATTTGGATTAAATCAAAAAGTTCTTCTAAAATCTTCAATTAGTGAGAGATAATAGGAGAATGAGTTAGGATGACAGTACTTTGCTTGAACTCGTATACAAAATATATTTTCTTTTCTTCAAGTGGAAATATGAGGAAATATTAATCTTGCTTTTCCTTTTCTTGTAAGGATGTGGAGCCATATGGGATTGCTTTTAATATAATATTAGCATGGTTGCGTTCCTGGCACCTGAAGAGTTTGATGGACTCAAAATATACTCCGGAAAGAGATGGTAGGCTACAGTTGCTTTGTATGTTGGGGATATCCACTATAACTTGGATAATTATAATATTTAATTCCATTGGGTCTTAACTTGCATAATTTTACCAAATGAAACAGGTAAGCAGCAGGTCCTATTTTTAGTTAAAAAAATCTACCACCACTGTATAAGACGCACACAATTTTTAGACCCCAAATTTTTCTAAAAAAAGGTGCGTCTTCTACATATACATGGAGAAATACGGTAATTATTTGGACAAGCCTTTCTTAGCAACAGAGCACCTGCAAAACAAATACCTTCTCAGTGTCAAGGGGTGAGGAGCCTATTCCAATACACTGCTCACACACAAATTTAGACTATTATCCAATATTGTACCAGAGAGACAAAAAAAGCTCTTATTGACTCCACTTCACTTGGCAGCGCATTCCACATCTTCACTGCCCTGACAATCTCTTTTCCTTTAACCCTATAGGAGCTATAAACATGATTACATATATTTTTTGTACATGCGACTATTAAATGTAGCCTTTGGGAAAAGTGACAGATCAAAGCTGTTTGGAGCCACAGACATCATAGAGGCAGCGTGGGAGACTAGTAACACTGCTACCATTGAGGGCTAGGGTGACCACATTTTATGTCTGCCATTCAGGGTATATTGTGCACGGGGCCCAAAATCATTTCAGACTAATTTTTCGTTTTTGGCTTATTCATTTGTGGACAATAAACTCTGTTTTGTGAGCTTTGGGAAATGGGGAGCTTTTCTTTATTTTTGGGGGTCACTTATGCAGTGCTACAGATTATCATTCCATCTGCATTATGTGATTGTGATGAGTGATAACCACTGTCAATAATTCAGATAATGGGTGATAGATTTCATTCTTAATGTGTAAATAAAAATAGAGAAAATTCTGAATTCTAAAACAAGGACTTATTAGGGTCGGAGTCTTTACAGCAGGAAAACAAGCAGACTAGATTGACCAAATTCTTTTCTACTGCCAGATTCTATGTTTCTACTTACCTATTTCCGATGGAGTTGGACATCTCTATGTGTTGTTTGGAATAACTTGAATAGATCACTACAAAAGTTGCTGACTTCACATGACTAGGCTTACTGTAATATCGCTAACTGCAATGACATTTTGTGATTTTATTCTGAAGCTGGTTTCTGGAAAACCGAATACACTAAGACTTGGTCATGCCACCAAATTCCTGAAAATTAGGCGATTTCTGATCCTAGTACTTTACGAAAACATATTGTTCCCGTCCATAATGGATGTGCAAGAGAATGATCATTGCTAAAAGTATGTTTTTTTTGCACGAATGCTATATGGTCCTTGGCACTAAGAATGTGGTATTTGCGTAGGAGGAAAACTTTCAGGGAATGCTGTCTGATTTCATTAGATACAGGAATATTGATAGTGTCAGAGTAAATTAGAATGTTCTCGGCTTCTCAGCAATTAAGGTGTCAATTTTATTTCAAGCTCAGAATGCAAATTGCCAAACAGAAAATTGTGTTTTTTTTATTTAAAGTTGCCTCTTTTCATCTGTAGCAAATTGTGGACTATAAAATTCTTCTCTGTATGGTAATCCCCTAGGTTATCTTCATCCATACTGCTGGCAAAATCACATCCCAGGCTCGTTGTGAATAAATAAGAGTGTTGACCTAAACCTTTAAGCACAGTGGAGAAGGCAAGCAGAGCGGCCTTTCATGCAGTATAATGTTAATTTACTTATATTTGAAAATGAGGCCAACCATTTTTTAAATGTGAAATTGACGCAATAAAGATATCACATAGACTGCATTAAAATACAAAGCCAAGCTGTGTCTGATCTATTCTATTCAATAATAATGGTAAATAATAAAAGTAAACCAATTGAAAATTCTCCAAAGTCTAGCAAAATAACAGTATAATGGAATTACCCGGATACATAATTGTAAAGCAAGCCTCTGCTAAATGTTACTGAGCTTTCCATTAAAAAAAGACGAGATATATCAAAAACTAACACGTGTGAGATTAAATGTGATAACCTAGGGCTTGGGCCATAGAGACACTATTACAGCCATTGTTAACGGGTAGAGAAAGCTAAATAAATGAGTGTAAATAGATCTTGTTATACGCACAATAACCATAACCATAATATACAGGCCATCAATTGAGGAATGAGCATCAATATACACCATAAGACATAAGTAGCTATTCACTAGCTCCCTGACATTTGATTTCCATAACAGAAAAATGTTACTGGCCACCCAAGTTTTTTTTTAATATATTACTAAGGTGTTAGCCAAAATGTGTGACATTCTTTCCATGATTCTATGGGAATTTAGGATATGCATTATATCGGGCATTTCTGGAATTTTAGCATTCTTCCAATGCCTGGCAAAAGCCAATTTAATGGCGATGAGACCATGGAGAATTCATTTTTACACTCTGGGACGTCTATTAGAAGGAAGTGGAAAAGAGCTGTCTCTGGCGAAACAGGCAGGATATTACCTGTAACATGCCTTATCATCTTGTTCCAAATGTGCACAATGCCTGGGCCTGACCGCCAGATATATGTCATATTCCCCAGACCCCTGCATTATCTCCAGCATTGAGACAAAACCCAGGGAATATTTGTGCAAGCCGAATGGGTGTTAGATACCACCTACACACAATTTTCTTTTGTAATTCTAGATGATTTACACATCGGGAAACTCCATGCATATTCTGTTCTCCTTCCTCCCACTGCTCGAGAAAAAAAAACTATTAAGATCTTTTCTCAAAGCCAACATGTAAGGTAGTTACGTGGCACATTTAGAAATATTGAGAGCTGAATAACACACCTAGATTATTATTATTATCTTTTATATAGTGCCAACAATTTGCACAGTGCTTTTTACAATACATACGTCTAGGGCTTATGGCAAAACAAGAATTGACAAACTAAGATAAACTGATGCATCAAGTAGAGAGGGGCCTGTTCACAAGCTTACAATTTAAAGAGAATGAGGTAAGGAGAAACAAGGTTTAGAGAAGGTAGTGTGGAGGTTATAGTTGTGGTAGTTGTATTAGTGGCAGTTCTAGCTACAGAGATGGTATTTTGTTCTATCTTCTTGGGTGGGAAATGGGCAGACGTGTGAGATGATTTTAGGTGCAAGTGGCAGGATCTGAATGTAAAGGATGAAGCAGAGATTTAAATTAAAGATGACCCCAAGGGGTCAGGCCTGGGTAGTGGGAAGGATAGTTATGTTATTGATGGATATAGAGAATTCAGGTACTGCGTGGAGATGAAAGGAGGGAATATAACGAGCTCAACTTTAGATGATGGATTTCTACCCATATAGGGCCCAAACATAACATTATAATGGGATCAAGGTGGACGTTTATTTGGCAGAAGAGAAAATGCCTCACCGGAAGGTATTTATAAAAGTGAGAGGAGTTGAGTTGTCTTGCTTCTCTTAACATTTCATAGCTTGCTAATTGCTGATCGCTAGAACCCCTTTGGCCTTCCAATCTGTCAAGGAAAAGTTTGAAATTAAAACTTGTAGAACATAGATCAAAGAAGCTTTTCAGTTATGCATTGAAATTCATCTTACTTTAATAAAGAAAATACATTTACCCTGCATCTCTCGCAGTAGACGAGCCAGAAATTTTGAGTGAAACACTTTTCATGATATACAGGAGTTTGGGTATAAGCAACACCTTGATTGCAGCTATTTTACCACGATAATTCAAATTTTGGCCAAGACAGAATCACCTCTGAGAAAACTTAAGAAATTGCTTTTTGTGTGTCAAGATAGATAGCCTAATGCCCAAATATTGAAGCTAATCTTATCTTGAATCTATATTTTTCTTATGAGAGAGAGACAACGTCAATGAATTTACAAATATTATAAGAGGGTTGTCTTGAACCCAACCTGATCTGTATGAACTGGGTTATGGAGGAGTGGGGCCAATCTGTTATCCCAGACCTTGGCATAAATCTTAATGTTGCAATTCAAAAGAGATATCGTCTTGAAACGCGCAGATCGACTTGAAGAATTGCCTAGGTTTGCAAGGTTGTTATTATTGCACAAAGATTTACAAAGATCTGCAAGGGCCTGGCCTTCCTCTGAAATTTGGGGGAAAAAGGAGGATGGCAGTATGTGCATGGCGAGAAACCCTGCAAAATGTTGTAGTATGAATTAGGGCATGGTGCTGAATTACGTTTCAATTGCTTCTTCGTGCAGTCCATTTCCTCATCCATGTGTCTCCTGTGTTTTGGACAGGCAGGCTGTCAACCATCAGATCACTCGTAGGAAAGGACAAATGCAGGTCATCATGCAAATTATATAATTGAGAATAATATGTTGAAAATTGATGAACAATTTTCATGGGATCAGTGATTTTATTACCTTTAGAGTCAAAAGTAAACTGGGGCCTGGAAGCAGCGGTAAGGCTTCTAAGCTTAAGTGCTAATAGTGTACTGTCCTTATAGCCTTTGGCATAAAAGCGCTGCTTTAGACAGAGCGACATGCATTCTGAGTTTTTGATTCATCTTATCTGATGTAAAGAGTCTTTCAAGCTCTGAGTTTTGGTTAGATGCTCTAGTTAATGAAGTTTGGTCATGATGATGAGATGGTTTTCGTTGAGCTTTTTTTTATTGCTAAGGCTAATTTGAGAATATGACCTCTAATTACTGCCTCAAGAGCGTTCCAAACAGACACGTGGGAAATTCCCTCGTTTGAATTAAAGGAAAAGTAATCCTTAATGCTAGCTGAAATTTTTGAAACTTTTGTTAACAGGCCATTGTTTGACTGCCAAAGTCCTCTAAGTGAAAAGAGAATTCCACCTTGATTGACAATGTTATGGCCTGACTACAAAGTCACTCCAATAGAACAGCTGTATTACCTTGTATAAAAAAGCCTTGTCTGCTAAAGAAAATCCATCCTGGAGTAAGGCGTGAGGTGCTGAGTAAAAGGAGAAATCCCTTTCACTCGGATCTTGCACTTTGCAAATGTCGTTAATATTTCTGAAAAAGGGCAGATCACTATTTTTAACTTTTTGTTAAGGACATTCTTAGGACATTCTTAGGGAGCTTCACTTGTACTCCTTTGGGCCAAGGGACTCTTGTGGGTCCTATCCGAGCATATCTCAAACAGTGGCGTCGCTACAGGTTATTCCTTGCGCCCCCTGTTGCCCACCCCCCGCCGAATTTGGAACCACCCAGTCTAGGGAGACCACATGTCCCAGATTCCCGGGTCCCGGGCAGTGTGAATAGAAACGCTTTTTTTTTACGCGGAGGAGACAGAGGGGTGCCTAGACGAGGCCTCTACCTCCATCGCGGTGCCGGCATTTCATGCTGCTCAGCAGTGAAGAGCAGGAGAGCAGGGTGACGGAGGCTTTACACTCCCACCACAGGACTTCAAGGTAAGTAAACTACAAAGGGGGGAGAGGGTAGATAGTGGGTAGGGGAGGTGAGTAGGGTAGATAGTGGGTAGGGGAGAGGGTAGATAGTGGGGAGTGGGAGAGGGTAGATAGTGTTTGCTGCCGCTTACTTGTCCAGACATTGGGAGTGCAAGGTAACACCCTTCCAATGCCTTCTCCACTAGTGGCTTGGTTTAAGTTTGACGCCATCTGCGACCGATTCAAATACACTAAGAGGAAAAAGGCTGAATTACTTTGTAGAGTATTTCACATAAAAAGACTCTTCAGGGGACAGTGAGTACAGGGGGATGTTAGTATTTATTAACAATGAGCAGTCATGTGAAAAAAAATATTTTTGACATGGTTATCCCTTTAAGGGCATGTTTGGGTACCAACCTCCTTAGCTGTAGAGACTTTATGGCAGTGGATTCACCTGAAGGGAAAGTAAAGAGATGCAGCAGAAGTATGTATTAAGGGAGCCCTGGGGTGTACCTTTTTAAATGGCAATCTTTCAAATATCAGCCTTCATTAAAAGCAGAAACACTGATATGTTCTTAAAGCCTAGCATTTATTATGAAGATTTAAACAAATGTGAGAAAAATGTGAGATTTAAAAAAATGTGAGAAAAAGCTTTCTCACAATGACTGCAATGTCAATATGAGGTCATTAGCAAAGTTTTCAATTTTCCCTCTTATCAATCTGAGTGGTTCTACAATCATAACCTCTCCCCATTGGCGTATTCAGGATTTCACCTGTGCTGCACCCCTTCTCTGGAATTCCCATTCCCGTCCCCGTCCCATCTCCCTTGTATGCAACTTTCAAAAGCTCTTTGAAAACCCACCTTTTTTGTAAAGCGTACAACCTTTCCTTATAACACGCTCCGCCATCATCCTAATCAAGACATCTGAACGATCCCTACTGATTGTAACAGCGCTGCGGAATCTGCTGGCGCTATT
The DNA here is from genome assembly GCA_009364415.1 of Spea multiplicata. Classification (NCBI taxonomy): domain Eukaryota; kingdom Metazoa; phylum Chordata; class Amphibia; order Anura; family Pelobatidae; genus Spea; species Spea multiplicata. The sequence goes on from VKOC01016517.1 coordinate 99,960, forward strand.
TAAATAAATGGGATGTAACATGATGGGTGCTTGGAAATGACGTTGTATCCCGCTCGGCTTAGTAGTATGCCTGGAGGGGGGCTCTTACACCAGTGTCTGTACCAAATCATGTTACATGACTTCGCTGAGCACATCGGTTGCTGGGTGCCACGAAGCTACGCACCCTCCTCCCGGAGTATTGAGCGTACCCTCGTGATGGCGCCCCAGAGTACTAACATCAGTACCAAGAGCTTTGCATATATTTATATATATTTTTTATTGTATACACAAAAGGGCATTACCATATATTCCGGCGTATAAGACGACTTTTTAACCCGAGAAAATCTTCTCAAAAGTCGGGGGTCGTCTTATACGCCGAGAAGATGAGAAAGGTAAGAGATGGGGAGAAAGGGGTGTGAGTGCAGTGTATGTATGCTGGTGTGAGGTGGTCAGTGTATGTGTACGGTCAGGTGTGTGTAAGAGCAGTGTAGGTATTTGTGTGTTTGTAAGCTGGTGTGTGTGTATATAGTATATATATATATATGTGTGTGTGTGTGTGTGCGTGTGTGTAAAGGCAGGGGTGTGTGGTGAGGGCAGTGTATAAATGTGTATGTAGTATGTGTAGATATATATAATGTGCGTGTGTAAGGGCAGTGTATGTATGTATATGTCCGTATAACAACCAGCCAATCACCGGTAAGGTACATCGCTTGCCGTGATTGGCTGGTTGTTGTATACTGGGTAGAGGGGTAGTCTTATACGGCGAGCATAGCCCAAACTCTATATTTTACCTGGAAAAGTTGTGGGTCGTCTTATACGCCGGAATATACGGTAGTTACTTTTTAACCTGTGACAAAACCGGCGCCATACTTTAAAGAAATAGAATTCCATAAAAAGTAAAACTGCATTCCTGCACCAGGTAGCCTTATTGTCCCTGTATCTCAAGACATCCCAACATGTTCCTGTGGGATTTACTGTGATGTTCATTCACATAGACGTCATGCACTGTATTTGTTCCCATAGTAACAAACCCTGCTTACTGGATATTCTTAAGTAAAATCCTATGTAAGGTGCTTGCGTATTTATCGTTAGTGTATAACGGCAATTCGATTCTTCAGTTGCTATGAAATGTTATATTAACTGTTCGAGTGGCGGCATGATGCGAAAACCTATTGCAGTGGCTTCATTACAATATTCTTATTGTATTTCGAAGCGTTGTGCATTTAGGCTGATCTGTACAGGAATCAATACACTATTTGTGATACTTTGTATTTGGCCATTGATGAGAAATGATGTTTGAAAATGATATGCAAAAAATCTTATTCAAGTCTATACAGTCCCGTTTAATGTAACTAAACCAGAAATGCAATTTAATCCATATGACAACTATTACTTATAAAATTGTATTTATGTAATTTTGGAATGTTGACCTTAATAATCAAGGAAGAAAGGAAAGATGTATCTCCCTTTGTTTTATGACCCAGAATATTCTCGTACAAGTAACCATATTACACATTTAGACAGATTTGACCAAATAGCACCTCAGGGAAAAAGGAACACCCCTGATGTCAGAGGGAACGCCCCCGACATCAGCGCGACCTCCCACTGATGTCAGTGGGAGACTCCCACCGATGTCACAGAACTGCCCGCTGACGTCAGTGTGCAGTCCTGGCCGCGTCCCGCAAGGGTAGCCGGAGCCCAGAAGTTCCCAGGCATGGTTATTAACATCAGTATTTTATAACATACCAGAGTGATCTGAGAATCTCAAAAAGACTTCCAGAACCTATAGTTTAATAAATAAATCCCCTGCTTGTCTTCATTAAAAAAAGATAAAACTGAAATTGCAATGTTCAAAAATAATGTCTGCATTATAAAAGTAAACATATAATGTAACGGACAGGAATATCCGTGTAAGTGACGTGTATTTTTTAATTATTATTCATTACATGAAAAGCACATGTAAACATTATAGGTTTTCTTCCTTTGCCACTAGAAATGTGGAAGCCATTTGAAAGCAAATGACCTCTTCAGTTGAGCTCTATTCAAACTGCATTTACAGCTCCCACTTCGCCGCTCATCCTGAATTCACAGAAAAGAAAGAATAACCTATCTGCCCTGGAGTGCTCTGTGGGTTCCATCTTATTGCATATCAAAGCGAGATTGCGCAAGGTTTCAGTTTTCTCTTAATGAAATCTTACGGGATTGATGCAATGTTTTAGCTTTAATGAACAGAGAAGCTATCAGATCAAATAACAAGCTTAATATATGTGCAGCAGGTGCAAAGTGAATAAAAGGCTTATGGCATACATTACATTCTGCGGTGAATGTAGGATTTTTACACGTTTAACCCTCTCAGCGCTGTAGAGCTGCACAGTTCATCACAGCTGAAGGATTAACTACACATAAGGGTTATTTTAAAAGCTCAGTGTAGCAGAGGGGGGAAAAAGCATATGTACAGATCTGAGTGGGATAATTGTTCTACCTATATAGTTATTTATAATATTATATATATGTATTTATATACACACTAACGTTCAAACGTTTGGGGTCGGTGAAAAACAAGAAAATCTTTAGCTCTGCTAATATAATTGCAAAATTGATTGCAAGTGATGGGAATGATAAAGGGCCTCTGTATGCATATGTAGATATTCCATAAATAATTAGCCGTTTCTTTCTAAAATAGACATTTATTAGATTAAAAATGTTTGCACTGTATTTGATGTTATTTTAATTGACATGTATACCGTAATATCTATCTATCTTTGTAACAGTAAACCCGTAGAGCAACTATGACTGGCCAAAGCATTGTCATGGACATACCCAGGAACGGCAGGTGAAGCACCGCCTCTCCAGTTCTTCGTGTCAATACCCAAATCCAGTTCCCTGCTATGTTAGTGGGAATGCCTTCTGACATCAGCAGGAATGCCCCCAAAATCAGTGAATACCGCCCTCAAGCATCAGTTGACAGTCCTGGACACTTCCCACAAAAGTAGGCTCTGGATAGTCAGAGCCCAGAAGTTCCCAGGGATGGTCATGGATACTGGTGTTGTTGTAGAGTTTGCCTACACTTGGGCAAAACTAATCAGGGAGTTTTTATGCAAAATTTTCAAGTAGTAGCTTTGTCTATAATTTGGTCATGCCATGTGGGAACTCTCCATGGTTGAGCGGAAGGTTGCAGGAATAAGTGATTATTGGATAACCTTTGAGTTTCTGGGTGGAGTGATGCTCAAGGCCATCCCCAGCTCTATATGTGGCAGAGGAAAAAGGAGTCATAAGGAAAGCTGTGGTTCTCCAGCTGCTAAAACTAGAAGGGGAGAGAATGGGAGAAGGTAGAAATAGGACTTATGGGAGCAGAGAGATTGCTGAGAATGGGGAGAGGTGGAGGAGAGAAAGTTGGTGACGGTAAAAAGCTCCTGGGATGAGAGAAGAGGAGAAGAAAGCAATGAGGGAGCAATACAAATATAGTGTGGTGGTGCTGGTGGCTGTAGGGAGAAAAAAGTTCTATTTACTGCCAAGGAAATTTGAGAAAAGAAACAAGAGGATTGTTGACATGGTACTTGAAGAGAGTGAAATGGTAGTGGATAGATTGAAGGAGTGCATCCGAGTTCCTTTTTATTCCTCCTTGTTGCCCTTCTTGTTGAACTACCCTGGCAAACTCTTAATTGCTGGTACTTAAGAATCTGTAACACAGATGGAATATGGCCTGTGCCTCCAAAGTTAGTTCAGATATACAGATAGCTGCTCATTAGGTATTTACCAATTGATTAATTACCCCGCAATAAAATTACAGACACATGGGAGGGGGGGAGGATATCTACCAGTGTACTAATAATTTAATATAGACACATCAAAGGAAAACCAAAGGAATAATACTAATGCAAAAGTGGGATACCTAAATAAATAATTAATTCATTAGTGAAATACCTGTAGACGAGAGAAAAGAGTTGACAAATTAGTTCCCAATGATTAGTATGGGATGAGTATCCTCAGAATATGCAGGGGAATGAATCCCTTGGTAAACTCCTAATTAGCGGTACTTAGGAAATTGGCACTTAGATGGAAAGTTGCACACAGAAATTTTAGTAATCAAAACTGCAAAAGGGCTTGATTACTAAAACTCAAACCAACCAGCACAGTTGAGGGACATTTTTAATCATCAGAAGTGATACTACAAATGTAAGGTTACATAAGTAATGTTTGTGTAATTATTTTTGTTTTGCGTCACTTTAAATAATTAAGTAATTTACTTTAAAAGTAAATTAGATTATTTTCATGCAAGAACAAACTAAGACCGGCAGCCGATAAATGGCATGTATATGACTACCTGCTGTACCACACACAGCCCCGCACTATGCTCTAGGCTGCTACACAATAAAGGATGGGATCGGCCACGCTAACGTTAAGGTTAAGGTGGCCTAATTGGCCATATTTTCAAGGACACATATAGAGGTCTATTGACTATGTGCAAATGCTTGTGATTTGGCTGAACATGTGAGTTTGCAGCAGCACAAGTTATACAAAATGCTATCTGCTAAGAACAAAAAAATATTCAGGCTGGGGGGTTAAAAAGCAGCAACTCACAAATTAATTACGGTAAGTTGCCTATGAGTCCTTCTATGCTGTAAAAGCATCCCCCCCCTAATAACCATAGGGGGCAATGCAGTGGAACGTGGGAGGCATTTATTTATTTGGATTCATTGTACAGCAAGGAAGAGCCGAACTGTTTTAGGTGAGGAGATGTAAGGTCCAATGGAACCTGCATGCCCTTGCCAGAAACTTGCAAAATGTAAAGTTGCTTGCACTCACAAAAAATCACACATTAGCGTACCTGGAAACTCTCAGGGTCTGACCCAGAGTCTTGTCCCCCCCTCAATCTCAGGGTGAAAGGACAGATTCTTAGTCTCAGTCTGGAACTGACTCCTTATTCTTTATGGATGTGATCATATATAAGACTCCTAATTGTCATTTTTGCAAGCATGTTATGGTAGATATCCCTACTTGAATCCAGGTGACTCAATTCAGTGTATTTCTCAATAATGACAAGTCAAGGTTTCCATGAAGACTGCTAACACATTCGGCGAGTTGCTACATAGAATCTTCACGACGAACCATTAAACAGAGCCAATCAATTTGAGTCAGCAATATGTGAAAGCTATATTTGTCTGGGAAAAAAACATGGCTGATGTGGCTACCCTAGTTAGGTGTGCTCTGTGTATGTCCTAAAATATTCCTCATGTAAGGTGGTACAATAGTAAAAGGCAATTCAATTATATGGGCAGGTAGGAGGGTTTCCACCTCTAGCTGTGAAAGTGCAATTCACCAGAGTCTTATTACACGATTACAAATCGTGCTCAGTTTACAAGATTCTGTCATGAGGTTGAACAGAGCACCATCTGTTGCCTTGATTTACATGATTACATAGTTATTAATTGCTTTGAGAAGCCAGCTGTAAATTACACAGAGGATTACTATTCTGTCATGTTGACCTCTTTTTTTGAACTTGGTCTGATCCTTTGCCTTACAGATGTAATTGATATTCTGCATTTTTAGGTAACAATTGCTGTGCATTGTGACCTAGTAATTTTAGGGTATCTACCAGTTTCTATGCTACGCAGTACACTACAGTAGTATAAGAAACAGATGTTATACACTACTGCACAGGATAAAAGTGCATGTCGGTGTGAGATTTCTGTTTTTCAATCAAATGGGTCTCTTGGTTTAAATAGGAATGGGTTTTGTCACCTCTTTGGAAAGTGGCACATCACTCACAGTAAGGTGATCTGTGTCCTTACAAGGTGGAACATCGGGATATAGCAACATATGCTGGCGTTCAGCAGTAAGGACGGCAGTGATGGATGGGGTTGACTGCTTTGCGTCTGGCAAAGTACCAGTTTAAAGCGTTCCCAGGTATAGGCCCATGCACACCAGATTCTGATATGTATTGAGAAGCACAATAATTAACTGATGCATGTCAAAAACTATAAAACTATTTTATCTGTAGTAACCAAATTTGCTTTAACTTTCATAATGAAGAATGGAAGCAGTTCTCTTCAAATCTTAAGAACCCATTGGAATACCTGGGAACTTCTCGGCTCCGGCTACCCGGAGCCTTCCCTTACGGGACGCTGACGTTGGGGGCGTCCCCGCTGACGTTGGGGGCGTTCGCGTTGATGGCAGCGGGAAACATCCCCATTTCAAGGAAAAGAAGGGTGGCAAGCGGGGCGGGACCCGGAGGATTCGGGTCTTCGAGAGTTCCCAGGTATGCCCATTGGCCATATTTCTCCTGTAGTTGAAGAGTTGAACATTTTTGTACGTGGAAAATTATGTTTTGGAAACACAAGTGTGAACAACCTTTGACGTTTGGAATTCACATGGATTTACAACCCTTCTTTTCTTTCAAGGCACAAGACTACATTCTCAGTGTACCAGGGGTCAAAGAAAGATTCGTATGTACACAATTTCCATGCTTACAAGAAATATATGAAAACGGTGGTGGTCAATTTTTTGAAAATGAGTGTTCCAGCATCATGCGGCCTGTGTTTCTCTTATTAACTTCCAAACACATATCAAGATCCATAGAAGTATTAGTTACTAGCAAAACCTAATCACTCTAAAGAGTAACAACATTAAATCCTAGGTATTAACATTTTACATACCTGAGGCAAATTTTTAAAATTTTTTCATTTTATTTTTTAGCACAACTAAAACCTTCTGTTTTTTCAAAATGTTCTGCAAACATTGGATAATGGATGGTGTGTGATTCTCTGTGTAGTTGTAATTCTCCGCACCAAAATGATAATCAGTTCCAAACCAATATATATTATATTATCAAAGACCAATATAAGTCTTTGATAATAGGTCTTGTCTTAGTGATTTATCGTGGCCAAGGCTCACTAGATCCAACGGGGCAGCAGTGCCCCTGCCGTAAAACCTTGGGGTATATTGTCCTTATTGGTGTACAATTGTTCAATGGGCCAGTTACAAGGGAGATCTCTGATCACTCCAACAGGCTCATTTACACTATGGATGCTGTGCCAAGCTGGTCACTGGATTTTAAGTCACGGAGTGACGAGACTTTTGGCGTTCTTCAGTACAGATGAGGGCTTGGGGCTGCTGCCCTGGCAAAGGTGTAGTGCAGTGCCCAAGGTAAATACATCTTTGCTTACCCTTTCGAGATGAGCTTGCTGCTGCGATTGCTTCCAGTAGCACCTTGAATTTACAGACCAAGCTGAAGGGAAGATGCAGCAATCGGAAGTAAGCTTTGATCATGCAGGATGTAGAAATTGAAAACTATAGGGATAGAAGGCAATAGACACACCTGATACCAAACGGCGATTTATCATATTCGTAATTTTCTACTTTGTGTCACAGGTAAGTGGAATAGTCTTCCAACAGAAGTGGTTGAGGGAATTTAAACATCCATGGGATAGGTGTGATTATTTAGAATATAGAATACTGAACAGAATAGGATGAACGGGCAGATTAGATGGGCCAAATTCTGTTTCTATGATACTAATGTTTAAGCACTTTTTTGGCTCAAATATGTAACACGTCTTGTTCCCCCATAGTTTTTGTCCATGGGGCAGTAAAGTTTCCATCTGATCTTCTTCCAAGTGCCATGACTGCTCTCCAGTAATGCATATGTATGCAAAATATAGTTGAAATAAAATCTAAGATACAGTTCCTAGGTAGAAGTCACATTTTTATGCGTACTCCTGAGCTGATGAGCTATATGATTTTAAAGCAAACTGTCCTGATCATAATACGTGTCACTGTGGAAAAGTTAGTATCTATCTGTGCCAAGTTTAACAGAAGATGTATAGACACAGTAAGGGCATAGTGATATGTTCTCCAAAATACATTGCCCTTCTGTCTGCAACAGACTAAGGACATGCTTTTTATGGATATTGATCCCTGCCATCTTGTGGTAGATGTGTAAAATGAAAGATGTACTTCTTGTGTTAAAGTATGTTTATTATAATCAATAGTGAGCTTGGTGTTTCTAAATCTACGTATATTTAACTCTTACATGGACAGGCATGCCACTTTGCAGGGTGCCAGCATTAACACATCTTATCAATATCAATTGATTATCAATAAATCTTATTGTCAAAAGCTCAACCCGGTGCAATGTGGATGTTTCGAGTAGTCAGTCCAAAAGAAGATGGAGTCTTTAGTCAAAGCTGATACCTTTTAGTGGGCCAACACAGAAAAAGATGTAGTCACATTTTTATTATTTATAATAATAAACAAAGCCTGGCTTGCCTAATTTTGGATTAACCCTTTTTTTTGATCACCTGAACTTTAGCTTCCTAAAAAACTTTACAGAGGTCTACAAGGAGTCTCTGCAGAAAGGCTAATGTTGTCAATAAACAAAAACATAATTTCTGCATGGAATTCTTAAAAAGCAAAAATGTAATTTGTGTGTGATAGCTGCCTTTGATAATGGACTGTGATGGGGCCCTCTACATTTCTGGAGGTTATAAAAGGGCACTGGAAAAACACACTTACTTGCACTATTTTTTCCACACATCATGGTCAATGACCTTTTGGAAAATGGGAACAATTTGCAGGAAAGTCTCATTCCATACGGGTAGGATTAATAACCACCGAAGTGGCTACTTCCTGCATACTCTACCAAATCAACCTACAAAAAGACCTTAAAGAATAATCCTTGTCTCAAAGTGGGGGAATGACCACTCCTTCATTTTGTTTTACTTTTTGTCCTTCATGTTCTTCTCTTTATAAGTAGTGAGTGCTCTCCTTTTCTAAATTGTAAGATTACTGGAAATAAGAATTGGATGATCAGATTATATCTGACAGTGTTGACCTCATTTCTTAGATTAAACCGAGGCCAATTCACATGTTGATTTTAAGAAGTTGCTTTTTTGGTGTTTCCAGTTTTTCATGAACTAGAAAACTGACCTATAATATAAAAATACTTCTCTCAATGGAATTGGTGTTCTACTTTGGAAGTAGGGAACATTGGTCTTGCCAGACCATCCAGACAGACATCTTGGGAGCCCAGAAGAGAGGCAGATGCTAGCGCTTTGATAGTTCTTACTTCACTTCTGTCTGGAATTGAATGTCTTTATTTGTTGCAAGCTTATGAGAACCTGGAGTGCTGGTTTCTGATCTATTGCATGTAAACCTGGACACCCATAGAAACGGTAATAGTGCCTATATTGGCTTTAATACTGTAATTGTGTTTATATTCAGGTATACATGTCACTTGCTGTTATTTATTAGTTATTATTTTTATTGAAAAAGAGGAACTTATAAATACATGTCATTAGTATTATTAAAAAGGGTCATAGTAAAGTAGAATGTAAAATGTATAGTGTAGAATATATACTCTCTAACATTCCCAGCCCTGGAAACTTTCATATAGGATGGTATGTAGGCTGGAAGGGTAGAGTAACCAGGGGGCACTTTTTAAATTGGGGATGCTTATAGATTTTTTTTTTTAAAGAAATGTCCAATTACAGGGGCTGTAAATTTACTGGATGGGATTAGTTTCACTGTGTTACCCCTGCCTGGAAAGCATGGCTTTACTGTCAAATCTGGGGTCTCCAAGTTCAAAAAGGTAAGAGTGTGGAGTTAGCAGGGAAACAAGATGGATGCTTCTTTGGGAGCTCCATCTAGGGGAGGCACAATACCATCTCATATACAGAGCACTATCGGAGACATACACCTGACATACATCTTGATGGGTTATTTTCAGCCCAGACAACAGCAAAAAGGCTCTCCTCTGCTATCTACTGAGATGTAGGACAATTATACATACAGACCTGGAAGATGTGATTACTTCTACCTCCCTGAAGAGGATGTTGCAGAAGATGAGAGAGAACATTAGAGACAATTTCAAGCAATTGCTGTCATAAAGAAAGATGTGAATAAGTTGGGAGCATTAGTGTACCGTATGGAATCCAACACACACACACACATATTTTTACTTTTTAAAAATCGCACACAGAAATTGTGTTTTTGTTTATTGATAATGTTAGCCTTTCTGCAGAGAATCCTTGTAGACCTTAGAGGCCGGATATTCCTGCTGTTCAAAAGAATTAAACACACAAATTATGGAATTATGGAAGCCAGCAAGCCAAGACATTTTGGACAATTCTATGCTTCCTTCGTTGTGGGAACAGTTTGGGGAAGGCCCTTTTCAATTCCAGCATGACTGTGCACCAGCGCACAAAGCAAGTTTCTATAAAGACATGGTTGGATAAGTTTGGTGTGGCAAAATTTGACCGTCCCCACAACTCCATCGAACACCTTTGGGATGAACTGGAGCGAAGATTGTGAGCCAGGCCTTCTCATCCAACATCAGTGCCTGACCTCACAAATACTGGATAAATGGACAAACTCTCCAAAATCTTGTGGAAAGCCTCCCCAGAAGAGTGGAAGCTGTTATAGCAGCTAAGGGGTGCTATGTCATAAAAGCCTCTAAGGGTGTAATGGTCAGTTGCCCCAATACTTTTGTCCATATAGTATGTGTGTGTGTGTATATAATTATATACTATATATATAGTTACCATTTATATTTCTAAACAACATTCAGCTTGTGCATATGATATGCCTTTGTGACAGTTAATTATATGAGTTATATTTATTTCTGAGAAATTGCATGCAAAATAACAGATTGCTATCTACAACTGCTAATCAGGAATGTACATCAGCATGTTCATTGATAGTGTAAGGCAGGCGTGACTGTATAGTTCATTAAAGGTAAATATCTTGAGATTATTTTGGTAGATGATTTTAAATGTTGTATGTAATTAATTGTTCAGATCTGGTATAAGCTAATTATATGTTTTACTGTAAGTTAAAATAATGCCTAAACAAATACAAACAGGAGTTAAGCATTGTTGGCTCTTGCCTAGACTATAACTATGTTCTATGAATCATGTTTTTATGTGAATATATCTAAATCAGCCCTGCAGCCATAATCAGTGCTTTTCAGAAGACAAACTCAAAGGCTATATACAATGGCAAAGTAAATTTTTGCTTTGAATATTAAACACCAGGTCCATAACTCATGGAGTGGTGTAATGCTTTGTGACAGCAGCCATACTGATATTGTCATGAACACAAGTCTAGCATTTTTGATATTGACAATACGCAACATACACTTCTGTCTTAAAAGGGGTTTTAATGCCAAAATAGTTTTGTCATGGATCAATGGCATAAACTATTCTTGCTTTGTTATATTTCAAACCCAAATAGTATTTCAGTGCTTGGTTGCTTAGTTGATGGCTGCACATATGTTCAGCATGTGTTTCACCTTTCACAGTAGAACGCTGCCCATGCAATCAGCATGGTGACATACTACACTGGATGGGGTGACAGAAGAGGGACTTTGCAACACCACAGAATGTTTCTCTTAGGAAGATGGGGCTGGGATGATTTTTCTAAAGAAATGAACTAATAAAGCAGAAAAGGAGAATCATCATATAATATGTACGAGCAGATCTAAAATTTTGAAACATTTATCCTTTTTTACACTAATTGTAGTATGAATGAAGATGATTGGAATCATACATCACAGACAGACTAAACTCATAAAGATCTGCTGTTTGAAGCATTCAGTGAACTTTGAGATTGGCTCTATGTTATTTGTAAAACCAGGTCACATGTTTTATTTATGAATACGTTTTTACCACTGTTTGCACAAAATGTAGGGTACAGTGATGTAATATGTAATAAAATATGGACATTTGGTAGAGGAAGATCTGCCGTACATTCTGAATTTAAACTATGTAAGGTTAGTTCCTTCACCAAATATACTGGAAATATTTGGACATTGGCGCAAGTTTTGGTTGTTTGACAAAATATATTCAAGTTACAGTTATAATGGATATGGGCTTGAAGTGCAGCTTTAATTTGAGGGTATTCACATTCAAATTGGAGGAAGGGTTTAGGAATTACAACTCTTTAATATATAGCCCCCTTTCTTTCAAGGGATCAAAATGAATTGGCTGTTTCATGGACAGATGTTGGCTATTCCTTCGTTATTTCTTAATCAATTAAGCAGGTAAAAGGTCTGGGGTTGATTCGAGGTGTGGCGTTCGCATTTGGAAGCTGTTGCTGTGAACCCACAATTTGCGGTCAAAGATGAAACTGGCCATCTTTAGGTTGCTGAAAGAAAAAGATCCATCAGAGAGAAAACAGGAACATTAGGATTGCCCAAATCAACAGTTTGGTACATTCTCTGAAAAAAAGAACGCACTGTGAGATCTACAACACAAAAAGGATGGATGATCATAAAATCCTTTCCATGGTAAAGATAAACCCCTTCGCAACACACTCCCCAGGAGGTAGGCATCATTATCCAAGTCTACCATAAAAAAAAGACTTCACAAGAGGAAATACAGAGGGTTCGCCGCAAGGTGCAAACCATTCAGAAGCCTTAAGAATAGAAAGGCCAGATTAGACTTTGCCAAAAAAATCTAGAAAAAGCCAGCTCAGTTCTGGAAAAGCATTCTTCGTTCAAATGAAACTAAGATCAACCTGTATCAGAACAATTAGAAGAAAACAGTATGGAGAAGGCTTGAAACACCTCATGATCCGAAGCATACCACATCATCTGCTTGGCTTCAAATGGCACTGGATCACTAATGTTTATTGATGATGTGACACAAGATGGAAGCAGCAGGATAAATTCTGAAGAGTATAGGGATATATTGTCTTGGTTTGTCTCAGATTGGTTGGATGGCGTTTTACTTTACAGATGGACAGTGACTCAAAACATACTACGAAAGCAACCCAGGAGTGTTGAACTGGAATACCCCACCACTGCTCCCTCAGGATCACCCTGAAAACAGTGACTTTGGGTTATACGGGCATTACTGTGCTTGGTGGTGGATTGTGGCCCCAGACTGTCTGGGCAGGGTATTGTTTGCTTGATGCAATTATGCTCCTTATTCTGTTTTCCACCTCAACATTGGTTTTGTCTAATAATTGGGCTGGGCTGCTACAACAACTTTTTGTCTTTTTCAGGGCAGCTCCGGCTAGCCACAGCGCCAGCAAGGCTCCATTATATTGCCGTCCTGCTTCCTCTCGCCCAGGGTTAACTGCTGCAGTCTTGGACCAGTCAGGGTACAGGACATCCCATCACAGTTAGCAACCATGTTTCTGAAGGACAATGACAATTTTACTATGTAAAATAAGTGAATGCTGGTTTAAGAGGTGCCACTTTATCGTGTCCGCTACTGGCGCAGCGTGTGCTCATCAGCTAATTTGTGAAAATGTGCACAATAAAATGCATATGTCATTGGAAACATGTATTTGTTTCACAAATTTCAACACCACCAAAATTGGAACAACGTATTTACTTAATAATGATAATCCCATTTTCATGTTATTCAAAATGAAATTAATAAATCTTCCTTCAGACTATTTCCTACAATTCCTGCGCAGATTATCTAGATGCGATTGGAAGTAGTTGCAGTACGATCCTTGTTTTAGCTCAAACAGCCATGGTCCATCAACTCCCGCCTCATGGATCCTGTTGTTTTTAATTACCGCATCTTCATCTTCTCACAAGGGGGCTTATCACCTATTAAAGTCCTCCCACAGTTGTATTTCTTGGCTCCATCTATTTGAATGAGACGTTCTTTGTTTCCCGCCATTTGACCCCTTGCTGCAACACAGACTGTAGCTGTTCTAACTTCCCTGCACATGTTAAACCAGTCAGCCATGATTACAGAAGACTGTCCTGTTAGGTTAGTCAGCACATTCGTTGGCGTCTCCTGGCCAAATAGATGACCAATTTCTAAAATTTTACATAAAATGAGGTTGTAGTGAAGTTTTCCATCTAAATCTCTGTAATGGAAAAAGGCATTACCACTTCTTAACGGGCATGTAGTTTCGCATCCTTTTCGTGGACAGCGTAAAACAGGCAAAAATTCTCCCTTTCTGTTTCGTTTTCTTTTGTCTGTTCGTGGTAGCTCCACAAAGATGGCATAGCTCCGTATCTGCCAGATCAACAGATTATGGCGTCTGAGAAACTGCAGTCTCTATGTTGCAATAGAAATGTTTGGTCAACATCATTTTGAGGTCACTCACCCCACAACAACAAATAAAGGCTTCCGACTGTAACATCACTTTGAAAGCGTGGGGGCAATCCTAGCCTAATCTGTGAATTATCATGCTACTTTGGGTACAAGAAACCTTGCTGGTATAAGAAGACTAACATCTGTGTGTGCATCAGACCTCAGAGAACATGGGATGTTAGTGATACCAGTTACCTGGGAACTCTGGGGATGTCTTGCATTAAGAGCACAGTGTTAAATGCTACTTATATCCATCTTTCCTAACACATATAAACCTTACATAATACCCTATAGGGTAATATGTTTAATACACATGGTTAAGGAGTTTGGTGGTATAGTTGGTATAGTTTTCATTTGTATTTATAATTAAAAAAACCCAATACTCTATTTTGCTTACTTTTCCCTTTGTGGGGAGAGGGAGAAGCATTGTTTTTCATTCTCTCCCCTGCACTGAGCACACTGCGATCAGCAAGCAAGACTCCATAGTCTTTGCATTGCTGATAACGATGTGTGTGATCAGCCAGCAGGGAGGGAAATCCGAGATCCCAGAAGGGTCTAGACATACCCCACTGGATCTCTCCTCCAAAGCGCTTGCACCAAGCACTGCTATACACAATCGGTCAGCAGAAAGCCAGCAATACTGGGGAAGTCTAGGCTGTATACAGAAAAAAAACATGATGTACAGGTACATCCTAAGGGTAAACTTGCCAAACCTTTTGTGGACATACCTGTATTTCTATAGGGTAACAAGGGGGTTAATACAGAATTTAATTTGTAAGTGGACTTTGAAGAAATCTTGATGATATCTTGATGATTTAACTATACATTATACAGGGCCAATCAAGCACACTGGGGTTTGCTCTTCATAATCTATGCTAAAGTTAAAGTTAAGGGCTGAAACACAATTCTCACGTTAATAAATAAACCCCATAATACACATGGCTCTTTAGTGGGTCCATTGTAAGATTGAAGCTTAGGGTTGACAGACATAATAAATGAACTCCTAGATTTCCACGTTTGGGTCTGCCCACTAAAATAATAATAAAAAAAAGGAATCTGGAGGATAGCTGAACATTTGAATTATCTGATATCAGTATACATGATGGACAAGCCAGCGAGCCGGCCTGTACATTGCAAAGATGCAGGAGGGCAGACAGATTTTGGCCTTGCTCGTGCGTGGTGATGCAAACTCCTGCAGAACTTCTTTTGTAAATAGGCAGCTTTCATATTGACTGGGTCATTCTTCTGACATTTCTCCAGATACTTATTGGTCTGGAAGGAAAGCATGTGAACCGCTCTTGCTTGGTGGTGTTTACCTACAGTCCTGCTTGTGACCTTTCTGGTTAGTCTTGGAAAATAAACCACCTGATTTGTATTTATTGTCATATCTGAGACATTAATAATTTTGTATCACAGATGCACCAAGAATTATAAAACTGCAGGTCTGCGATCAAAGTACAAATAGACTATTAAGAACATCCTACTAATCATCCGCTCTTCAAAACGTTTAAAATATGTGCTTGTTCTGTTGCTACCCTTCCTGAAAATAATTTGCAAAATTAGGTTTCTCCAATTAATCAGGATATCTATTCCTTAATTACATTGGCTCATCATCATTTCCAACTAATGAAAGGCATTCAACATCATTTTTAGAAAACTCAAGTAAATTGGAGCTGGAAGTGCAATCATCCACCCACATCCTTGAGGTACACGTGCAATAAAAGTAATTTATCTGTAACCGAGAAGGTTGTAGAAAAGCCAGATATCACAAAGCTTTCTACTTGTCCATACTGTATTTGAGTAGTATCAAGAAATTGGTGAAATGTCACCTCATTTAAATCATTTTACAGGGCCAGCTCAGCTGTTCGAGATGGAGAAAACGAGAAATAATGCAAACGCTCCCCTTACAGTACACTTTCAACAGTGACAGCCAAAATTATGCATTACGCAGGGTCAGCCACGCTCACCCTAAAGCAGAAGCTCACTGGGGTTGGACCTTCACAGTGCATAGGAGAATCTAAAGGGAGGAAGGAGTTTGAATCCTCAAGGCTTATATCTTTAATGCAACCATCATGTGTGTACACAAGCGGTATCCGCTACAGAAGGCAAACCTGCCCATCTATACTGCAGGAAAATATTTAGTGATCGCTTACCCCAATTGCTAAAAATAGAGCTTAGAGGGCTGCTACGAAGTATAAGCTGGCAGTCTCTGTCCACAATGGCAACTACATATCTCCTATGAGGCTACCAATAACGAAACCCTGAGCAATTAGGGCGTTATGGCAAGTAGAGCAGCTACCGTTCTGTACAAGAATTCTGTAAACTTAAACCCTACTGTGTTATTTGTACAGCATTGATATGTTACTCAATATAAACCATTCATATAAAAAAAAGTTTTTCTTTATTGTTTGTGTCGATAACGTGTAGTTTCACTTGTGTACAAAAGCCTGTCAGGTCTGCAAACCTTGAAGGGAAATCAGATAAGACATGCAGACTAGTATACTGTGCCAGAAGAAAGAAAAAGCGAAAATAACTGAATACACCAAAGCGAAAAACTGCCTCTTGGGCTGCCTTCACTGCTAAATGCAATGTCTCATTGATTTAACAGAGGCTAAGTCTTGCCAAACAAATGTAAATCCATCACAGCCAGTCGGCAATTAACTGCACAAACACCAAAACATATGCAAGGAGTGCTACGGGACTTGTTACTGTGCCACATTGTCACCATTCATAGTGGTAACAAAATTAAGCACTACATTTTAAAATCAAGGTACTAGTTTTATTGAACAAATTATACACATTATGGACATCAAACCAATATAATTACAACTGTAAAAATTTGCATGACTTGCCCAACTTGAGAGATTTACAAATTAGTAAATAACTGTACATTTACAGAGGATATTTTATGAACCCCACAAAGGGAACGGCATAAAAATATGGATGTTTCCAGAGCCCCATTTCAGATAAGCCAGGGAATGGCAACAGTCAGTACTTTGGAAGAAGTCTAAAAATTAGAAAGAAAAAAATATTAGCGTACATTTAAAAAAAATAGCCAAACTATTACAGATCATATTGTCGTTATTTGAGACGGGATACCAGCTCATTGAAGTAAACCAACAAACCAGGATTTAGAGAGATCATAAGATTTTGGCAACGTGGGCGTCTTGAGGATTGAATTGAACACAACTCTCCTTTGCAGTCTATCCTTAACGCTGCAGCTAGACTCATCTTCCTTGTACACCACTCTCCTGCTTTCCCACTGGCTCCCTTAAGAATTAAATTTAAAATCCTGTCCTGGTGCTAACCTATAAAGCCCTCCTTAACACTGCTCCTCCAAACATTTCTGCCCTCATAAGCAAACTCTCTCCTACTCACGTTCTTCCCGACTCAAAACTCACTTCTTTAGAGAAGCCGCACCATCTTCGTTTCTAGAACTTTGCTGTCACTAATACAACCACCACACTACCTCTCACCCTTTCTCTGTGCCTTATGTTTGTCCTCACCCCATTCAAGACAAATATATTCTTGGACAGAGAGGACTGTAGCGTGCAGATGACTGCACTGCCATGGGTCAGGCCTAGAGGGGCCCCTAGGCTATACACAACAGGACGTACAGCTATTGTGGTTAATAAACTGATCAAAGGTAAAAGTCTTAAAATAGTGATGGTGAGCCAGGTTCAGCAAAGCATTTAGCACAAGCTGACCTCAAATAGGAAATGAAGAAAAAATTACCAGTCTGTTTTTATTTTATTTATTTTTCTGTCTGGCAGTACAGTATTGATGTTGAATGCTCGGAAGTTTGAACTTTGAGAAGGAACTTTGAGATGCCTTTAGTTTTTAACTCATCACAGTTCCCCAATGCTTCCCTGTCAAGCTGGAAATGTCAGCTTAATACAGACATTCTTTATAGAGAAAAAGACAAAAAAATCTTATGTCCAATTGCATTATGTAACCAAGTTTGTTAAAGGGTCTTTCTGAACAAGAAGACTCCACACAGATGTTGCACCCTTCATATCTAAAACAGCTGCACCGGTTCATATACCGGTACATGCTACAAGAAAGAGGACCTGCGCGGTAGGGGACAGAAAATGCATTAAAAAGCATCACAAGGGCATATCTCAGTTAACTAGTTGCTGAAATATTTAGTTTTTATTAAAGTGACAGCACAGCATATAAAACCGTCATTGTCTCATATTAATCTCAGAAAAGAACACTTTCAGCACACTTCCGGTAAATGGTTTAATGCAAACGTTGAAACATTAAGGTGAATAACTGGAGACCCAGGTTTACATGTGCCAACAATGAGCAGCACGTTTTAAGTTTTAGCCTTAAGTTTGATATGGTGTTTATCATGGTTTTTCTTCCCCTTACCTTATGATCTAGGCCTCAACACCAACCAATTCTGGAGGAAGTGGGACCTTTGGATGCTTGCTCTCAAAGTGTTGCTTGAATGTTTTGGGGTCTGGCATTTGAGTCTGCACATAAAGAAGAAAACGCTTACAAAAGACAAAAACAGCATAGCAAATATGTCTACATGTGTGTGTATGTGCGCCGTTTATTAGGAAGGCACAGAATTGGCTGACTGCAGGGTAATGGCAAACAGTTACAATGGCTGCGTGTGTTTAGTCAAACTTCGCTTTTATAACGTGGCGTGTTCTCAATGTATTAGGTTATCGGGAATTCACATTGTTGTGCTGGAAGATGGGGGATTACTGGAGAGACAGCAGGTAATATTAAACTGATCTAATTTAGTTTATGGTTTTTTTAATATTTGCTCTGCATTTATTTTTTAAAGAGATGCCTACTCAATGGAATGAAGAAAATCTCTACCTGGTATACTGCATTTTTTTTCTTGTGTAAGACACTAAGTACACTGACTTAAGGAGATGAAATTGCTTTTCTGCTAAATTCTGAAATGTAAGAAGCCTTGTTATCATGTGTGGGCAATACTAAGATTGTAGGGGGAACCATGAAGAGATAAATATTCAGCCTTTGCACGCAAACAATAAATCTAAAGTGCTTTAACGTGCAACAAAGTGCCGATATACATGCATATAGGTGGGTAAGAAAAGAATAAAGCTTTTGGCGTGATGCCTGTCGAAAGATTATTGTTTAACCTCCATGGTGCCTAGCTTCTTCATGGTTTAACTAGAAGCCTTTAATGGCGTCAGTTATGTAATCATGGAAATGAGAAGATCTAAAGGAGGCAATCATATCAGATTTACAGTTTTCTGGGGAACTTTTTTCAAACATTACATTATGATTACATAAAAGATATTATGTAGGAGACCAGGCACTATTAGGTCTAGGCTGGCAAGACCCAGGACATCAGTCGATGTTACCATTGAGGGAACAAACGTGTGTCTCCTTTGCCACCGATCAGCATTAGTTGCAAAATATAAGTTGGGAAAAATAAACTGGACAAACAGTGGCTTAAAACAAATTATGTTCTATGGAGCAGGCAAAGGGCCATATACTTACCCTGCACACAGAACAGGTGTATACCAGGGCAGCTTTGGCCGCAGCTTTCTGATCATGCCCTTGTTTTTTCTTCATGTCAGCTTGCTTTTTTGCATTTTTCTGTTGTGATTGGATCTTCTGGTGTCCTCTAGCCATGTCTGCAACATGTTAAGATTTAAACAGTTTATAGGCAGATGGAAACTAAAGAACGCCACTTTAACAGGTGCACATATCCAAGTTATTTGCTTACTGGAAGAACAACACATAAGAATGATGAAACTCATGCTGTGAACTGCTGTTCGCTTAACAGCTGTTAGTTTCCATTCTGAAGAAAGATTATTTCCTTTGCCCAAATACAACCTGTGTGTGTTCAGAGATATGCGGCCGACTGTTACACTGTATCAATACAGTTATCGAAGCTCGATACTTAACATGTTCTTGGCCACTACTTAAAGGACAAGCAAGAAACCTGTGGCTGGGCCA
Organism: Spea multiplicata; assembly: GCA_009364415.1. Lineage (NCBI taxonomy): Eukaryota > Metazoa > Chordata > Amphibia > Anura > Pelobatidae > Spea > Spea multiplicata. Next base: position 119,942 of record VKOC01016517.1, read on the forward strand.
GCATATCTACTTAATTTCATGTTCTTGTGCTTCTCCTCACCTCTCCCTTACAAAGGCTCCCCAAACATTGCTGCTTCTGAAAAGTTAAGACACCTTTCCAAAGAGTATATGTGCAAGATGGGTTTGTAATAGACATACATTTCTTTATTGTATCTGTCCACACAATTATATGAATACATTTAGTGTCCAACTGATTTGTCTTTAAGGTTATTTACGAAGCACAAATGAGAACGTGTATATGGTAAAAAAAAGTAGCATTTTAATGTCTAAACTAATGTCCAAAACAAGTGGAAATGGACAACTGAACTAAGGTAGGGAAATAAATGTTTCACAGTGGAGCCGTACAGGACACGTAGAACTCAAGATTTTATTGAATTCTGTAATTAGTTTATTTTTTCATTTACAAAATGAATAGGCGTTTACATTTAAAGCAGATCTGTCGCTTTCCCCATACAGCATTGTCCAGAAGTTTTAGGCGGGCGTGAAGAATGCTTTAAAAAAAAGTGTTAACAGTTTATTTTTATCATTTCAAGAACACAGGTATGACTTTCGACATTGAATGTATTGAGCGGCCTCACCTTGTTAGTGAGCTTGGCTGCTCCTCACCCAGTTTTACGCTTCCTACACAGCTGTTTCTGTTTCAGTTAATTATTGAGTTTCAACCTACATCGATGATGATTAGCACCTGTTTTGTATAATTGATCACACACCCAACTATATGACTAACAAGTCCCTGATCTTGTGGTCACACCAAATAGGTGATTTTTCTTCTGTTCACTCACTTTGCATTTTATTAAACGATAAAAATAAGTTAATAACATATCTGTTTATTAAAGCATTTGTACTTCACACCTAAACATTTGGACCGTATAGCACGGCTTATTCTTTACAATAATAAAGTTACTAAAAAGAAACAGTATTTTCTAGAAAGTCACCTTGTGTGTATACCTTGGGAATACCTATGAATAAAAAGGAACAATACACCACTGCCCCCATGAACAAAATTAAGCAAGAAAGTGTTCATTTACATAACTAAACAATGAATGTGGAACACACAAAAATATCTAGTCTTATCTACACACACACACACAAAGTCATTTCCTCTGTTTAACCCCCCAAGACTGTAAATCCTTAGCCAATCCCATCAGCTTGTCGGTCTGGGGTCAACAGCTGCCTAGCATTCAGCGAACAAGCTTCTAGAAAGATACAGCCTGTAGAGCACAAAGGCACATGAGAACGCAGGCAGCAAGGATAAGTTACAACGCCTACCCCCCTCCAAAAAATAAGCTGCTATCCATACAATCTGCATGTTGCATTAAACATGCAAAACGGCTACAGATTAAGAAATATTGCCAATAGTAGATAAAAGCTACTTTACTAATGAGCTCTTTCAATGCGGAAACTTTGTAAATAAGTTGAATATGATTAAATTACAAATATTCAAATCAGGATTTCTTCACTTGGATGGGGGCCTGGGGTAGTTTTGGTAGCTGGTTAGAACTTGTTAGGGGTAGCAGCATGGAAAAGTTGTGTTTTTAAACGCCTCATGCTGCTTTTCCTACAGCGTATAAGAACTTTCCTTCAACACTATGAAAATTTCCAGCATTACCAAAGATTACCAACCCGCTAAAAACCCAAGGTGATTTTTGGCCAGCTTTTCAATAAGGACCACACATCACTGAAAAGCAAGACAGACAGCATTAAGACAGAACATATGGATTTTTTTCTTTTTCCTTTAGACAGGCTGTAAATACCCTACCAGTCACACAACCTCCATATGTTTGTAGGGCTGATCACTTATTATGAATCTTTTAACAAACAATTATGCATATAAAAGGACATCACAACAACTAGCCAACAAGCGCATGATCTGACTTAACATGCTAGATGCCATGAGGATACTGTGACTACATTTTCAGCTTTCCTACAAATACATAACAAGGGGGGGGTAAAGAATAAGCCCACTACATATAATATATATATATATATATATATATATTATATATATATATAATACACACACGCACACCTCAACACTGCATTGGGTATTATTTAGGGATAGCAGCACTTTGGATTCGTAAAACCCCCTATAGCATTGTTTATGGCCAAGGCCGGGATACACAGGCTCAGGTTCACTGTAGCACAAACCAGCACAGTGACCGATCTCACCAGATTGGGGCAGCCTGTGTTAGGTAATGGGGACAGTCACGCTTTCCACATCATGACACAACAGTTAAAGATTAATCACACTACAGGCAGCACAGGAAACAAAGGCCTCTTCGCGCCGGACTCGCTAAACGCAGCATGGATTTAACGAGGGGTGCCTCAGAGAGAGATCGTAGGCTAGCTGGTACCGGCTTGTTCTAAGAGCAGAAGCAGCCGGAGCTAGCCGTCTCTCATACGGAGCCCAGGCGCATGGCGTGCAGGCGTCCTTACACGTCAGACTGCCTCACACGAAGGGACTGTACTATCGTAATCCACAGACCCGCCAATGAAACCCCGGTAGCCTCGTCTACTTACCGTGCGCTCGGAAGCTCCGGCGGGCCGGTGAGGCGGCTGGAAAAAGTACCGCAGAGCCCTCAGTTGCGCCCTGGGGAAGAAAGAGGGCGGGGTCTAGGACTGGTCGTATCCGGCACTGCGCCGCTTCAAGACCCTCCTACTATCTGCAACACGCACAGCCTTACGCAAGGGCGCCAGCCAACGGCAGTATCCAAGGGAACCACGATGAGACAGCAGGGTGGGAGGGTTATGCGAATGCGTCAATACACTGGGAACTCATAGCCAATGAAATCCATGGAAGGTGATGTAATAAGAGGTTACAGGGTGGGACTGGCGTTGCTGGGCAGCCTAGGCATGGAGAGGCGAATAGCTGTAGTCCTCTCGTGACCTTATATGCACCCGCTCCTTGTAACCTGAGGTGGTCTCATGCCAGCAAATGATATTATTATTTTTTTAATTAGTTTACCTGGTTTCCGTTCTGAATCTAATATGTTGTGAAATATAAAGTAATATTGGGTTCATAAGTAATACGAAGTATAAATTAATATTGGGTATTAGGCCTGTGCATTTGGATTTATACGACTTTTTTTTTTTTATAAACAAGCTCGGAAGAGCGGGGCCGACTTCTCCTTTAGTATGTTTGTTATGGGTGCGATTTGAAATTATTTTACTGTATAACAGCCCCACAGAATCTGCTGGCGCTATTTAAATAAAGTTAATGTAATGAAAATTGCCTGTTTTGTGCATTTGTACGAGTCTCCGAAAATTAGGGAGATCCATGATGAAGCTGCCAAAAGCAAATTGCAAAAGTGAGGATTCTTTCATTCGCCACTGCTGCTATTACAAGCCATTTTTGGCGCTTGTTGATGGGGTAAAGTTGGAGGTACTGGGTATAGGAGAGTACATATCAATGACTGACATTGACAAAAAACGGGGTGGTCTCGTTGATGGTAATAGGTATGATTTAAATGGGGGTGTTTCCTGCTGACCTCGGCGGGAACGCCCCTGACATCAGCTGGACCTCCCACCGACATCACGGGACCGCCCGCTGGTGTCAGTGGGCAGTCCTGGCCGTGTCATGCAAGGGAAGGCTCCGGGTAGCCGGAGCTCAGAAGATCCCAGGTATGTATAAGTGCGCTGGCACCATTTTAACTTGGCAGTAGCAGCAGTTAGAGACTGAGTTGGGAGTTGGAATGTCAGCCTGTGACAGCTTAGGAGAGGCAAGTTCATAAAGTAATCAGTGTTTTTTTAGTGCAGAAAAGTTATTGGTGTGGGAAGGATTGGGATTGGAGAAGCTGTAGTGTATGTATATAATTCATAGATACCACTTACAGCGACTACATCAGACATTTCCCCCAAATTTATTTTAGGGCAAAACCTCTAGGTTTTGGTCAACATAAAAATATATACCGGTATATAGTTTAGGCATTTGACTGTGTGTTTCAGTTGTTTATGGACTACTTTTCTTTTCCTGGATGGAATTTAGTTGATTAGCCAAACCTCTTAATTTGTGGACAACACAACATATTTTATATTATCTTTCTAGCTTATCATATATTTTTCATCTTCATTGATAAATAATAGTGACAAAAACAGGCATTCTATCGGGCTTGAACACAGTGTAACGGTGCCTACAGGTGCCTATCATCTGCCATTGCCTGGGCATCCAGGCCCAGTGCCCTGCTGCTACTGCTGTTCCTCTCTCACCTTCCTTACTCTGGGGATCAATTCTTATTTTTTTCTAATATGGGGGGTGTCGGTCTTCTGGCTGGATGTGTCGGTCTGGCGCTGCCTGGCCTGCCCTGTGCCTCAATGCCCTTTCTTACACTGGGGGATCAATTCAGTTTGTTTGTAATATGGATGGGGGAATCGATCTTGTGGCTGAATGTGCCAGTGCTTGGCCTGTCCTGCGCTATACCCTGGCCTGTGCATCAAACCCCTCTTTACTCTGGGGGATCAATTCTTGTTTCTAATATGAAGGAGAGGCCAGCCTGTCTGCCAGTGCCAGCCCTGTGCCCTGCTCTCCTCTGCTGCTGAAGCTCAATTTCCTTCCTTACCGTGAGGGATACATACTTTTCTAATATTGGGGGAAATTCAGTGTCCTGTATGGTGGGGCTGGATATGTGCCAGTACCTACCTACTCCCGTAGCCATGCTACAAACTCCTCACAAAGTTAATTACCCCAAAACGAAAGCTACAAAAACGAAATGAAAATTTATTCCGAATTGATTTGCTTGCCCTGTACAAGTCGATTGGGTGTGTATGTAATTCTCAGCATGTACGTAATACTGGGCATGTACACAATATTGGGTATGTGTTATACTGAATTAATATGACCCAGCTTCTGTGACATCTCCCTCAGAAACGTATGGTATGTTAGTGACCAACATAGAAAGCCAATAACTTTAAATTAAGAGGACAGTCAATATCCTCTATGGGATTTGCAGACAGGCCGGGGAGGGCGATCAACCAGGGCTTTCCAGAATACATTTCATTTTCTCATATTGCTGACCTGCAGAAATGAAGAACTGTCCTGCATACTGTCATATGTATAACTGAGTGGGAACTCACCAGGTCCATATCCTAGTTCTCCAGGGCAGTGGAACAGCGTTGCTCCATGCCAATTCCACACCAAATTTTCCTCCCACTAACAACATATTTAATGGTATTTGGGATAGCCCTAGTCTTGTCTGTAGCTAGCACCATCCCTCCCTCGACATGCCCCTTGAACAGCTAGGCGTGCTTTTGCATGCCACTATTCCTGCTCCCTCTCAAAGCCACTATGTCAGAAGAGGGAGAGCTCCAGGTAGCTTGCTCTCTTAACATTCCCATGTATGGTAATCCTTCCATGTGTTTATACATCTCAGATACTTATACCCCCAACAATTCACGTGTCCAAAGTAGGACACCTTTGATGGGGTGTGTGGTCATGAGGGAGCTTCAACAGCATAGCTCCCTAGGCCAGTCATGAATGTTCTATAGAAGCGCAACATAAATTGTTAGTGCTAAACAAATAAAGGTTAACAGTTTAAAAATGATATTATGAGAGGTCCTAAATTTGTAGCTTGTATTATTTTTATATAAATCCTTTATACTCGTGGGAAATAAAATGTGAAGATTTGAGTGATAGTGTGAGAAGATAGGAAGAGAAGATAAACCTGCTTGTCAACTTTCTACCCTTATATTAATATTAATTAATGTTTATCCGGAAGGAGAATGCGTCATGCGGCAGTGACCTGGATTCAAGTAGGTCCCAGAGTAGATGCAAAAAAGATATAAGGTGTCAATTTTGTCTCTAATCTTTGCTTACAAGTACCACATGAAATTCTCATCTATTCTGTTATCGCCATTGTCTTGTTTATTACTGCATATTATCCGTAAAATGCTTTTTGTTTTTCCTTTTTTGCACTTGTAGAATAGTGGAGCCTCCTACCCATATCCCAAGAAAATCTTTATTGCTCCTGTAGATCATGGTTTCATTGCAACTTTTTATTTTCTTCTCGGAAAATGATTTCATGTTCATATAGCATTTCTCATAAAGTTCAAAATCTTAGTCTTTCACTTAGTCAAAATGGTAGTCTTTATTTTTTTCTTTTGGTCTCTAAGGAAGGTGGAACACTTTCATTCTAACAGAAAAGCCGAGGTATAAGACTTAACAATCTTATAACTATCCTAATCACAGGATCACCTTAGGCAGTAGGAGCGATTTGCGTCATTGTGTTTGAGAGAGGATTACAGCACCCACAAATCTCCTTTAAATCTGTTTAATTAACTCGTGTACAGAAATTGCATGTCTGCTTGTAATAAATGTAATGTAAACCCAGTTGGTTTTATTAGTTCCAGCTGGCACTATATATATTTTTGTTATTTTATGGTTACCATTGTATGTCCAGCATTTGGCAGGGGCTCCATTTGCCAAATAAGGGTTTTTAACTGTTGATTTGGGTTTAGCAATTCTTTTTCATGTTTTAAGTACTTTGCGGCAGAATACATTCTATACCATCCTAAAAACAATGGTGCCTCTTGATCGAGGATGGGATACAATGTGACCTGTCCTATGGCCCACCGCCCCTGCGGTGAGTCTGATCTCCAGGAGATCTGATTGTCTGGTGACAGCCTGATTGAACTCAGTTGATTCACATTTTTGTTGTAGTTAGATTTAGGTGGTAACCATATAAACAGTTTACACTTAGTTTTACCACTATATTTGGGAGGTAAAAGACCACCTTTGAGAGGTGTGTATTTTTGGGGAATTTGGTCAGTCTGTGCCCATGTCCTATTTTTGGCACATCTTTGAACCGGGCCAATTCGATTTCCCACCATCAAATCATACATTTTTTAAAACTAGCCACCCCATGGGCATTTAACATGCCAGTATTTTAACTCTTTCCGTGCGAGATTTTTTTGTGAAGATATAGCTCTAATTTTAGGACTTGCTCATAAAAATTTAACTTTTTATTTTTTGGACTTTTTTCTTATTTTGTTGGAACTGGAAGGTTTCCCCAAAGGTGAAAATTATTTTTACATGCTACTATTTTCTTTATTTTTTTTAACAATTTTTTTAATTTAGTTTACTAATTGGGATTAGACTTGTATGGTTGAATGCAGTACCTGGAGAGACCAGGGTGTCACCATCTTGCGAGAGGCAAAATCTCTGGCAGTGGTGCTCTCTAGAGCGATTACAGTGCGTCCTGGGGTGGGTTTTTGGTGTCACTGAATGCCTCACTATCTTTTAAATCAGGCGGATGTTGACACCTGGGGAAGCCCATCTGCTGCCTACCTCTCAGTGTTGCTGAATGCCTTGATGTTGAGGCATTACAGCAACACCGTTTGGGTGAAGAAAGCGATGATAGATCACTTTCTACACCAGTTTAAAGTCATGACCTGCCAGGCACTTTTTATTAGGGGAGGTGGTTTAGAACTAGGGCAAGAAGATGGTAGCAATAATTGTTTTTTTACCCTGCTGATTTCACAGTGGATCAAAGGTAGCTGTAACGCCTGCCTCGAGAGGGGTTAATTCCTAAGGTGGAGTCTGCCCTGAACTATCTCCTGGACTGTAATTAGTGGTTTCAGCTGACTGTTCTAATGCTTATGCTGTTGCTTCCTGATTTATCTGACCGTTGCCTGTTTATTGACTGTTCCCGAACTCTGCCTGGAATGACCTCTGCTAGTTTCTCCGACCATTCTGCCCACACTTTGGACTCGGGACCATGACCTGACTACTCTAATCGGCTTATCCCTGTTGCCTGCTTATCCGTTTGCTTATTTACTGTGTGGATCATCTCTACTCCCACCGCTACCTGCACTTGAGGATTCAACCCTCTCGGGCGTGGGTGTTTCACAGGGGTAATGACAGCTGGTATGTCTATGGCGGGGTCCATCATGGCGATCCATTACAGCGCTGTTGCGGCATGGAACTTGTTCGTAGACTATTTAAGAGGCTGGGTGAGTAGGATACTGTTGCATTCTGTTCCCACTGTCTGCTGTTTTTTCTGCATGGTGTTGTTGCATCCTGGATTAGCATGTCTGCTCCTGATAACCCTGAGCCCCCCCTCTGTTGAAGACAAGCCCAAGAAGGCTTTAATGAAAACTAAGCATGCACAATGCTCTGGTTGCCAGAAATCCTTACAAGACCCCAGAAAGAAAATTGCCTCTCTTGTCTGAAGTCGGTGGTGGGATCTTCCTGTATCTGGGATCTGTATTCCTGGGATCTCCCCTGCATCTTCCTGTCCTCACCTCCCTGCATGATCTGACTCTCCTGGGTCACCAGCCGTCCCAATTTTCAGATTCTAAATTTGATTACCCGGAGGTGGAGGAGGTTTCTTCTGAAGTCCAAAAAGACAGTTCTTTTCTTTTTCCAGTGGAGGTGATAGATACTCTTTTCTCCGCTGTGAGGTCTGCGATGCATCTAGAGAAGACTACAACCCAAAAGTGTGACCCCTTATTTTCCAGTTTATCCTGCTCCCTTATTTTGCAGTTTATCCTGCTCCCTTATTTTGCAGTTTATCCTGCTCTGTTTGATATCTTCAACCCAGAATGGCATCACCCAGAACAAAGAGTATTTTTCTCAGTTTTGTACAACTCCTCTGGTGGGTACCATGGTCATGAGAGTTCCCAAAAAAACACATTGCCGCTTGACGGTTCCCATTTTTCTGACGTTATGGAGAAAAAAGCCGAAGTAGCTGTTAAGAAGTCTTTTGAGCCCTCTGCTTCATTTTTTAAAACGGGAATTGCCTCCGTGTCCAGAGCAGTTAAGGTTTAGCTTTCACAAACTGAGGAAGATATTGCTGCCAAAACCTCCAGGGAAGTAATCCTCAAGAACGTCATTTAAAGGGGATGTTTAGCAGTAATCCTCAAGACTGCTTAGCATCCCCTTTAAATGTAAATCTCTGTTCTGTGAAGAACTGGAGTCCTTGTTGGAGAAGACTACAGGGGACAAGCTCTGGATGCCACAGCGAAAACCAGCTTCTGAGAGGAGGCTTCATTCCTTTAGGTCATAATAGGGGTAGTCCAGAGGGTATGGTTGCAGATTTCCTTGCTCTTCAAGTGAACAAGGCTTCCGAGACAGACCTCTTTGAGAAAGGGAAAGATTTGACAGATTCTCCTTCCCCAAAGCTCCCCAGGACCCTAAGAGCTTGGCATGACGCAACTCCCATTCCTGTGGGGGGATGGCTCAAGTTCTTCGGGACAGCTGCTTTGCCATCACTCAAGATCCTTGGGTGAGGTTTAACATAACAGAGGGGTATCGCTTACAGTTCCTTTTCAGACTTCCAGATAATTTCCTGGTTTCCCACTTTCCTCAGGGCCTGGCGAGGCGTGCCTTTCCGTTGTCTGCCATCAATCAGTTCGAAGACCTGCAGACACACTGGTTCCTGTCCCTCTACCGGAGCAAGGACTAGGGGTTTATTCTCCGGTTTTCCAGGTGCCCAAAGCTTCAGGAGGATTCCGTTTGATTATAGACTTCCACGTACTGAACGGTCACCTCCGGTATGTCCGGTTCAAGATGGAAACCATAAGATCCACTCTGGACTCTTTATGCCAACATTGTGTCTCCAGACCTGAAAGATGCATATCTTCACGTTCCTATCCATCCATCTTATTAACATAGCATAGCCATCCCTCTGGGTTCAAGTATACAACATTTCCAGTTTCAGGCACTTCCGTTTGGTCTGTCAACAGCTCCCAGGGTCTTAACGAAACTCCTGGCAGTAGTCGCAGCTCACTTCAGGCTTCAAGGGATTTCAGTCATCCCTTATCTGGATGACTGGCTTATCCATGCCCGTTTGGCTCCTATTCTCCAGTCTCACCTTTCAAGTGTAGTGCATACCTTGCAGGAGCTCAGTTGAATACTAAATTGGGAAAAATCTAGCACCATTTCTTCTCAGCAAGCCATGTTCCTGGGTCTGTGTCTGGATTCTCACTCAGGGAAGGCCTTTCTTCCACCTTCCAAGATAGATGACATTTGTTCTCTTGTCTGCCAAGTTCTCTCTTCTTGCAAGAGCTCTATAAGGACTTGTATGTCTCTGCTGGGCAGAATGGCCTCCACAAGAGTGCCTTCGGCTCTGGCCCACCTGAGGATTCTCCAGAATTTTCTTTTGCATCTTTGGAACGAGAGCCTGCTTGCCCTGGACAAGCTCATCTGCCTCCCTTCTCATCTCAGAGCATCTCTCACCTGGTGGCTTTGAAGGGACATCCTAGCTGAGGGAAGGTGTGGTCCTTATTGGACAAGGAAATCCTGACCACCGACTCAAGCATCAGAGGATGAGTGACAGATTATCAAAACAAATTCATTCAAGGCCTCTGGTGTCAGGCTGTTTGGCTTCTCCCTTCAAACTGCCTAGAGTTGCTTGCGGTGGAAAACGCCTGCATCATTGGGAATAACTGCTGTAAGGCAAGAACATCCTGCTGTACTCTGACAGCCAGTCGGTAGTGGCGTATATAAACAAGCAAGGAGGTACCAGGAGCCCTCGTCTGCTTTGCATATCTCTCAGGATCTCCTTCTGGGCAGAAGCCCTCACCGTGATACACTTCAAGGGGTGAAAAGGACTTCCTGTCCTGAAAAGGGAGTGGTCACTGAATCCTGTGGCCTTCAGGTTAACTTTCCTGAAATGAGGACTGTCCGATGGCTTTCGCTCAGAGCTTTCTGGCCAACCCTTTTCTCTAATCTCCAAAGTTCTGCAGAAGATCAAGAATGACCACGCATCAGTAATTCTGATAGCTCCAAACTGGCCAAGATGCATCTGGTATACAGACTTGATCAACCTCAGTTCCAAGACCCCCCTGAGACTTCCTGCTCGGAGAGACCTTTTTCATCTGGGCCAGTTTCTCCACCCAAACCCTGAGATCTTCTAGCTGACAGCCTGGAGGTTGAAGGGAAGATTCTGAGAGCTAAGGGTTTTTCTGTGACTGAGACCCTGCTTCGCAGTAGGAAAAGGGTTTCTTCCCTCAGATACATTAAGATCTGGAAGAGATTTTGTTCCTAGTGCAGGTTGAGAGGTTTTATACCTTCCTCCTGTTCCCCCAGGTTGATTTTGGACTTCTTGCAGGAGGGTTTTGACAGTGGCCTTCAACCCTCCACTATAAAAGTTCAGATTTCAGCCATCAGTGCATTGCTGGGATTTGAACTCACCTTGTTGCTGGTTGTCAGGCATTTTGCTAAAGCCATCATCCGCATACGTCCTCATCCAGTCACCAAGATGGTTTCCTGGGACCTTAATCTGGTCTGCCGGAGACCCATGCTCCAGCCTTTTGAGCCCTTTCGGTGCTCTTCCCTGGAGGTTGAAGGGATGGCTAAAGCCATCATCCGCATACGTCCTCATCCAGTCACCAAGATGGTTTCCTGGGACCTTAATCTGGTCTGCCGGTGACCCATGCTCCAGCCTTTTGAGCCCTTTCGGTGCTCTTCCCTGCCTTCTGAATTTACTTCCAAGGTTCAGACAGCCTTCCATAAGAATTGGGGGCTGCTTTAAACCTTTTAAACGTTATTGCACCATTTGTGGTTTTCATTCTTTTTACAGAGTACTTTTAAAGCTGTATCCCCAGAATGTGTTCTGTTTTTCCATATATCTGTTGTAAGGGGCTTTTTGAAGGAAGATGAATGAATAGAAGGGTTAAAAAGCTAGGTACCCTGTTTTTATATTATCTTTCACTCTTGTAGAACACTGTTACAATTTTATTGAGCCTTCCACAAGAACCAGGATATTATGTTACCAACCTTTTTTCCGTCTCTCCTATCATCTGAAGAAATTGCCCTACAATCTCTGGACCTTAAGAGATGCCTCACCATCTATCTGGAATGGACTCTGCCCCTGCGGAAGTCAGCTCGCCTGTTTGTGGCCTTATCTAGTCCTAACAGGATTGAGCATTTCCAAGTGCTCCATTGCCAGGTGGATTGTGTCGGCCATCTGTCAGGCGTATTCTGCAGCCGGTCAGTCTCTTCCAGCGGGGATCCGGACCCACTCTACTAGGGCAGCATCCACCTTCTGGGCGGAACTACATCTCGTCTCACCTGACCAGATCTGTAGGACTGCCACCTGGGGAAGTCTCCATACTTTTCCTCAGCATTACAGACTTGATAGTATGGCTAAAAAAGACTCGCTTTTCGTCCAGAAGGTCTTGGAAGCTGTTTTTTCTTAGTTTTTCCCACCCTTCGACTTTAGTATATCTATTAGTAGTGTCACCTGGGATGGCAGGGAAACAGTAAGTTCTATTTACCGAGAGTGTACGTGTTTGAGTCCTGCCCTATCTCAGGTACAGAGAAGGAGTCTATTGGTAGTGTCACCAGGAATCGGCAGGGAAAAGACGCTCTTGGTAAGTAGAACTTTTATCTGAGATGGCTTGTAGGAATCGTGGAGAGGTGTGTGCCACCACACATAAGATATGTGGTTGGTTCCTTGGAGTCACTTTGCCAACTATATATCGCATATATGGCTGGCACTGGAAAGGGTGTTCAGGCATTTGTTTCCCGGGATGTCACAGTAAGATTTTTAAAAAAATTGCAAAAATCACATACAGGATATAAATAAGACTCCAATGATTTCTCCATGACCATTACCCTTGTACACGTTAGTTAAAATAGAGATTCTTGAGGTCAACAAAGACCTCATATGAATCTCTAGTTACTTTGTACTGCCTCAAAGAGCAACCACAAGCAGCATCACTGAATAGCATTGCTGCCACCCGCAAGATGGTGGCGCCAACTGTCAGATCAATGAGTTCACAGAGGGTCTGTCCAGAGCTTGAGCTCCCCCTGCACGTTGAATGCAGGTACTGCATTCAACCATGCAAGTCAATGGAGCCCAGCAATTACAATTAGCATATTTTCACAAAAATTGTTGCGTGGAAAGAGTTAAAATACAGGCATATTAAATGCCCATGGGGCACACATCCCAAATGTGGCCTTTTAGTTCCCCCAAAAAATGACAAACACAGCATATACCAGGAGCTGTAAATTCATAAAGTAGGTGTGTGGGGAAAAATACACACAAAGAATACTACTGCAAACTTTGAAAACATGCTGGTTGTAAAATGTGTGCAAGCAAAGAGTTAACATACCAGCATTTAAAATACCCTGGGGTATTTAGTTTTCAAAAATATATGGTTTTATTGGGCACACTGAAATGGCCCGGCTCAAAGATGTATCAAATAGGGCATGGGCAGTGGATCCCCAAATGCCAAAGTTCAACATTGAAAAATGCGCATGCCCCAAATGTGGCCTTTTTGCCCCCAAACAGCCAGGCAAAATCATTCATGTGAGGTATCGCTGTACTCAGGAGATGTTGCTGAACACATATTGGGGTGTTTTTATGATAGTGACATATACAGCCTTTTAATTCATACCTGAAGTAAAATGTGTGTAGAAAAATAATGACTACCACAAAGTTTGACAAAGACTGGCGGTAGAATTAGTCCATAGAAAGAGTTAAAATACCAGTATTTGAAATACCCTGGGGTGTCTAGTTTTCAAAAATATATGATTTGATGGGGTAAATTGCATTGGCTGGCTTCAAAGATACCTGAAATGGCACATGGGGGAAGAATTACCAGATTTGGAAAAAATGGCTTTGAAATAGCAAAACGCTACCTGTACTTGCCCCATAAAGAAAAAAAACCATAAAAACATTGAGTATTTCTAAACTCAGGACGAATAGTAGAATCTATTTAGCAGGTTCATTACCTTTTAGAGATGACTAAAAGATTTTTCAACTAAAAGTTAGAAAAAGTCTTTTTTTCAAAATTTTTCACCATATTTTATACTTTTTTTTTTAATAGTAAATAATATGATACAATCAAAACAATGTAATCTAAAGAAAGCCCTTCTTGTCCTGAAAAAAACAATATATAACTTGTGTGGGTTCAGTAAACGGGAAAGAAGAAAATTACAGCTAAACACGAGCAGCGCAGAAATGTTAAAACAGCCATTGTTACGAAGGGTACAAAAAATAAAATCAGCCTTTGTCACGAAGGGGATAAGCAAGCATGGGATAGGCATAAGGTAACACAACATCTACCCAGTATACCCCTCGTGCCCCCGTTCACAACCCCGAAATCCGTTAAGCCATAAGCATAAAAATTCTACGAATAGTGTACACCTTATATTGTGTTCCCTATAAGTGCTGGGAAAGTATGGAAAATCTATATAAATTAGGTATTTCTGAAATCAGGACACCTGAATTGAAAAACTTGGAGGGCATTTTCCATCACTTTACCTAATTTTGTGAGGATTCAGAGGGGACATTTTTAAAAAAGGTGTTTTTTTCTAATTGTCACTAGTTTTTACTAAATTTCTCATTATAAATTTTCAGCTAATCATCCAAATATGGTATCAAAAGAAAGCTCTATCTCTCCTTGAAAAAACAATATACAGTTTACATGGGTACACTACTCACACAAAAAGAGAATAATCGCTAAACCGACAGCGCAAAAATGGCAAAATTGCTCCGGGATGTGAGGTACCTGGGATTGAAGTGGTTAATGGGTTAACTATGTAGGAGGAGTAAAGACAATAACAATTCTAACAGGTGGAAAAAATAAATATAAGAGCAACAACTAGACTATATAAAGTGAAGAATCATACAAGGTACCAATTCAATATCTAGTGCAACTGTGTTTAGATCCTCTGGCACTAATCCCCTACCCAGATCGGCCGAGGGTAATGGGGAGAACATTTTAATCCTATTTTACCCAAAAGAAGAAGGAAAAATTGCTAAGCCGGGGATATCTGAACAATAACCATTAATTGTGCTTATAATTGATTTCATCTGTTTTATACAATTTTATAAAGTTTTTCCACCAAGGGAGGGCTGGCAGCTTAAGGTTGCGCCACCAGATCAGTCCACCATCCATGCCCATCTTTTCCTGACATATTGATGTAATGTGATGGGATTGGGAGTACATCAGTACACTAAAACAAAATCATTATATGTGTGATGCCTGAAGCCACAATTTACTGCCACTAATCATTTTTAATAAAATATGCAGATTGAAATAGAGTAAATAACACAAAACCTTTACTTTTCCTCTCACTGATTTCTGGGCCTAGAAAGTTTTGTCCTCTGAAGTGACTACAAATTCAAGAGGGCGTTTTATCTCTGGATAAGTAAAAATTAACAGAAAATAAAGTGCCAGGAAACAGATGACTAAGTACACACACACCAGCATGGGTATAGGTACCCCTAAAAATCTGGGTATAAAATGGGCATTTTTCCCCATCAGAATCCACTTTCCTCACTATCCCCTATCCCACTTTCTCCCCATCTCTTTTTTTGCAAACAAGTACAATAATATATAACTTGAAACACTGCAAAATGTACATTTGATATATTAAATATAGGAAAAAACAGTTTATCTTTGTAACAAACATTTTTTTTAAATATTGAAAAATTGGACCCTAGGCAAGCATTTGCCACACTGACTGCAGATTAGGGGAAGACTTTGAGAGTCAGTGAAGTCTTTTCTGACCCTACCGTGACTTTGAGAGATGCTCTCCCCCCCGCAATCATCCCCAGAGTCCTTTTGTCCCCTCATTCACAAAGCCATGCCTCTCTTTTCTTTCCTCTCTGTAGTTCAGATAGAGATCAAATAAACAACACATGTAAACAGCACTTACATGTATAGATCAACTGAATAAGACATACAAACCCTGTATTTGCAGGTATACATGAATAATGTATGGAAACATAGCATAGCAGATACAGATCAACACAAAAACCCAGCTTTGCAGGTATAAATCAACTGGAAATCACATGTAAACTCAGCATTAAAGGTATAGATAAAACACCCAAACACACACACTAGAACAGGCACTGACACACAAACACACACCAGAACAGACTCTGCCACACTGACACCCGCATCAGTACAGGTTAATTATTATTATTTATTGTTTTATATAGCGCCAAATTCCATAGCGCTGTACAATAAGTAGACCGGACATAACAAGTTGTATGTAACATAACAAATTGACTAACAGAGACAACAGGTGAGGAGGGCCCTGCTCAAATGAGCTTACAGTCTCGACAATCTACACAAAGTATAGTAAAGTGTTCTGCCCCTTACATATTGATGCCCCAGCCAGGCCCCCCTTTAGTTTTTTTTAGAACATTTTTTTTTTATTGAGATTTACATCGGTTAGAGAAATATCACAATGGGAGATGGTAGACGCACAAAAAACGAATCCACAGTACATTTCAACCAAAACGCACAGGGTAGAGGCAGAGATGGATTGACATACATATGAAAGTAGCTACTTGTCTGCCAGAGAAATCTCTTTAGTTTTAATGTATTCCCCCCACACCCTTGTGTATTGATTTATGTGATGTCCCCTGCCAACACCCTCCCTTATGTGTTGATGCCCTCTTTTGTACTGGTTAATGTACCCATGTGTATTGCCCCAGCCTATGAATATGGGTCCCTTTCCACCTACCCCAACTATTTATTTAACGACATGCTCTTCTAGCTGTCACGAGGAGCTGTTCCGTGTGAGCCTGCCCCCCTGAGCGGCACGTCATGTCTTCAAAGGGGCAGGACGAAGAGCCTCACTGAGGCACTGAGCGGCCAGCGTGTCTTTTTGCCGCTGTAAAGCTTGCAGCAGCATCTGCATCTTAGTGTGCCGGCCTACGGACTGGCCAGCCCACCGCGGGTGCTGCGGGCTTTTCCCTACATTAAAGACGACCTGGCGCGGCTGAATCGGCCACTTTAGTGGGAGGCCGTGCCGCTGTTTTATTTAGATTCAGGGCTGCCTGAATTGCCCCCCATAGGGTCCGGGCTCGATCATCATTGGTAGGTGCTGGGAGGAGCGGGGTAGGAACAGAACTTGGGTGGAGAGAAGATGCCACCTCACTTGTCCAGAGATTAACCACACTGACCAAGAGGCGGTCTGGTAATCAGTTATAATTTTGAAGCTCCCAAGTTTAGGGAACCCATATACCACAGTGTAATCTAACAAAATCTGATGCATTCTAATCATTTTCCAGTTCCCCTGTGCTCTGTCTGATGTGAGACTGCTGGTATATAATGATTATGCAGTGTGCAGAGGGATCCATAGTGGAGTCAAAGCTGTAGAGCCATGCCCTTGGAAAACACACAAAGACCAACATGTATCGTCCATGCCATAATAGGACTGGGTGCTAAAGATATGCACCAGCAACAGGAATTCATCAGTTTTACTTACATACATAAGATTCATTGAAATCTGACAAGACCCAAGCCTGCGCTCTGCCCAAAGTGATGTATGATGTGGCAGGCATACACAAATAATGAAGACCATGCAGTCATGAACATCTCCACCTAGAATTGAAAATGTTACACGTATTTGAATTCAGAGCAGGGTTCTTTGACATGCCAACATTTGTATTTTATTTTGCTGATCATTAAATTTGCACTTATTTTTTGATCTGTGAATCACCTGCAAAGGATAAATTGGCAAGTTCCACTTAAACGTAACCTTTCATATACATGGTATATAAGATGAAGGTTCACTGAACCAGGGTGTAGCAGCATAGACTTGAAATCCCTAAGGGAAGAAATCTGTCAGCAAGCTGAAGCGTACACACCTTAGTAGCTACAACATTGTGGGCAAGTATGATCCTATAATTATATATTTTATAATATACACATAATAGCAAGTAGCAAAGTATCGCAGGAGATGTAATAATACATTTACTGACAACCTAATCTAATCTAATAGAATCTAGGACAGGTATGGGCTTACAAATTGAATTTTTGAAGACGTCAGACGTCCCAAGTATTAGAATTTTGCTCAGCATTTTTCATAACCATATACATTAAAATCATAAGTTATTTCTTATAGGGGCAGTAATATTTACCCTATCCTCCATTCCATGAAATGAACAGTGCTTTTCACAGATTTTGTTGTGCAAGTCACTGCTTGCAGACATCAGCGGTGGATGTACTCTGCAATGCATTTTCTGTTAGCACCTGGGAATAGGATTAAACTCTGCTTGCAATGGAGGGCTGACTGAGGGGCAGGGAGGCAATTGCCCCCTCGCAGAGGCAGGAGCGCACCACGGTCACATGCCTCAATATTACATGACCCTGCGGAAATATCACGTCTGCTCGCACAGGAATAAGAAAGAGCACCAGTCTGGGCAAGTTAAGGGTGTGATGTGTGTGGTGAGGTGTGGTGATGTGCGAGGAGTGATTGATTGAGGTGTGATGGACTATGTTTTAGTGTATGTGTGTGCTTTAGAGTGAGAGTGTATGTGTGAGTTAATGTACCTACCTCCCAAGCAAGAAGATGCCAGCCCTTCCATGGGCACAATAGCCCGCTTAGCAACCAGACTGGTCATTAAACTAAAAGGGGAAGATATTGGGAACTATTATAATTGTGCTAAATTAACAGCAGCCTCAAATTACATGACAAGTGCACGCATTCAGAATCATGTCTGCTTTTCAGTATTTTGTCTGTTTTGCAGACGGGCTGCATTCCTAAAATGATTTTGTTGCAAGGCAAATTTGCATGACCCTGGGAATTTCCAGTTATACTTTTATTTAAAGTTGCTGTGGTATACTAAGAGCCAGAGACCCTTACGAACTGTAGTACAACGCCCCCAGGTGGACACAGTGGGTAACTTCTCAAAGATGGTTATACATCCAGTTTGGTGTTTGCAAGGGAGGATCAAGGTGCAATGCTGTTACTAATCTATTACCTATTGTGACAGAAAGGCCGGTACAGTAGTGGATGCGCGGTATATACGCCCAACTTTGGCTAATTTTGTGTGCCCTTACATGTAAAATTAAAGCCCCAGGGAAAGAGAAGCACAATAAAAAACTACAATATGGGAATGTGACTTATACATTGTGTAATGGGTCCCTGGGGTGGAGTATCCAGAAGAGCAAGGTGGGCTGGTGCTCCAACAGTTTTGAAAGTCCAGACCAGGATTTACAGGTAGCCAAGTACAGCTCACCTGGTCTA